>JAYKKM010000421.1:0-130000 GCA_035772405.1 Chrysogorgia sp. JL179-B06
TTCCCAAATTTTTGGATGTCCAAAAATGACTAAATTTACGCTAGTTATTTCTGCTCATATTAATATCTAAGGCAATATTTAGGCTATATTTTCATATTTTTAAGCTTATTTTGTCAAGTTTAAAAATTGGTTCGAAAAATCGTTTTA
Source organism: Chrysogorgia sp. JL179-B06 (assembly GCA_035772405.1). Classification (NCBI taxonomy): domain Eukaryota; kingdom Metazoa; phylum Cnidaria; class Anthozoa; order Scleralcyonacea; family Chrysogorgiidae; genus Chrysogorgia; species Chrysogorgia sp. JL179-B06. Next base: position 148 of record JAYKKM010000421.1, read on the forward strand.
AATGTTTAAGGTTAACCCCGTTTACTTTTTGGCCAAATTTGGCCATTTTTTCTTCCCAAATTTTTGGATGTCCAAAAATGACTAAATTTACGCTAGTTTCTGCTCATATTAATATCTAAAGCATTATTTTAGCTAATATTTTCATATTTTTAGCTTATTTTGAGAAGTTAAAAATGGTCCGAAAATCGTCAAAAAGTTAAGGTTAACCCCTTTACTTTTTGGCCAAATTTGGCCATTTTTCCCAATTTTTTTATGGGATGTCCAAAAATGACTAAATTTTCGCTATTTTTTGCTCATATTAATATCTAAGGCATTATTTAGGCTATATTTTCATATTTTACCAGCTTATTTTGACAAGTTAAAAAATGGTCGAAAATCGTCAAAAAGTTAAGGTTAACCCCTTTAATTTTTGGCCGAAATTGGCCCATTTTTCCCAAATTTTTGGAATGTCCCAAAAATGACTAAATTTACGCTAGTTTCTGCTCATATTAATATCTAAGGCATTATTTAGGCATATATTTTCTTATTTTAAGCTTATTTTGACAAGTTTAAAAAATGGGCGAAAAATCGGTCAAAAAGTTAAGGTTAACCCCTTTTTACTTTTTGGCCAAATTTGGGCCTTTTTTTTCAAAATTGCGGTGTGCGAGACGCATTTAAAGGATCATTTAAAATACCATATGTGCGTGACGCACGTGTGCTTAAAGCAAGATTAGAGGCACAATTTAAAATACCAGATGTGCGTGACGCACACTTAATAGTTGCAGATGTGCGTTACGACCAACACTTAAAAGTGCAGATGTGCGTGACGCACATGTGCGTAACGCAATTTGAAAAGACGAGATGTGCGTGACGCACACGTAAAAGTGCAGGTTTGCGTGAGGGGCGCACATGTGCGTAGAGAACGTACAGTTAAAAAAAGTGCAGTGTGTGCGTAACACACACTAGCTTAAAATAGCACGCACATTTTATCTGTGCGTCACGCACATGTGCATGTGCGTAACACATCAGATAAATGGAAGCGCACAGTTAAATGCGTGTAATGTTAGCTGTGGGGGCGTTTACTTCACAACATTCATGTGCGTCACGCACATTTAGCTTATTTCGAAATTTATTTAAGCTATTTTCGAAAAGTTAAAAATGGCCAAATTTGTACAAAAAGTAAAGAGGTTAAGCTTATTTCGAAACTTTAAAGGCACAGCTTCCCAAGCTTGTAATAATTTTTTTCATTTAGAGGGTCTTTGGGTACTGTTCAGTTTACTTTATTGGCTTATGCTATCCTAGTGTGTATTCACTTCTCAAAAAGTCGAAAATCGTCTAAAAGTTAAGGTTAACCCCTTTACTTATTTGGCCAAATTTGGCCATTTTTCCCAAATATTTGGATTCCCAAAAATGAACTAAATTTACGCTAGTTTCTGCTCAAATTAATATCTAAGGCATTATTTAGGCTATAATTTTTTCATATTTTAAGCTTATTTTTGACAAGTTTAAAAAAGTCGAAAATCGTTCAAAAAGGATAAGGTTAACCCCTTTACTTTTTGGGCCAAATTTTGGCCATTTTCCCCAAATTTTTTGGATGTCCCAAAAATGACTAAATTTACGGCTAGTTTTCTGCTCATATTAATATCAAAAGGCATTTTTTAGGCTATATTTTCATATTTTAAGCTTATTTTGAGACAAGTTAAAAATGCTTCGAGAAAATCGTCAAAAAAAGTTAAGGTTAACCCCTTTACTTTTTGGCCAAATTTGGCCATATTCTTTCCCCAAATTTTTGGATGTCCAAAAATGACTAAATTTACGCTAGGTTTTCTTGCTCAAATTATAAATACCTAAGGCATTATTTAGTCTATATTTTCATATTTTAAGCTTATTTTGACAAGTTAAAAATGGTCGAAAATCGTCAAAAAGTTAAAGGTTAACCCCTTATACCTTTTGGCCAAAATTTGGGGCCATTTTTCTCCAAATATTAGGATTTCCAAAAATGACTAAAAAAATTTTTTTACGCTAGTATTCTGCTCAATATAAATATCTAAAGGCAATATTTATTTAGGCTATATTTTCATATTTTAAGCTTATTTTGACAAGTTAAAAATGTGGTCGAAAAACGTCAAAAAGTTAAGGTTAACCCCATAACCTTTTTGGCCAAATTTGGCCATTTTCCCCCACATGTTTGGATGTCCAAAAATGACTAAATTTACGCTAGTTTCTGCTCATATTAATATCTAAGGCATTATTTATGGCTATATTTTCATATTTTAAGTCTTATTTTTGACAAGTTAAAAATGGTTCGAAAAATCGTCAAAAAGTTAAGGTTAACCCCTTTACTTATTGGCCAAATTTTGGCCATTTTCCCCAAAATTCTGGATGTCCAAAAATGACTAAAATTACGCTAGTTTTCTTCGGCTCATATTAATAACTAAGGCATTATTTAGGCTAGTAATTTTCATATTTTAAGCTTATTTAGACAATTTAAAAATGGTCGAGAAAAACGTCCAAAAAAAAGTTTTAAGGTAGACCCCCTTTACCTTTTGGCCCAAATTTGGCCATTTTTCCCAAATATTTGGATTTCCAAAAATGACTAAATTTACGCTATCTTCAGCTCATATTAATATCTAAGGGCATTATTTAGGCTATATTTTCATATTTTAAGGCTTATTTTGACAAGTTAAAAATGGTCGAAAATCGTCACAAAGTTAAGGTTAACACCCTTTACTTATTGGCCACATTTGGCCATTTTTCACCAAATTTTTGGATGACCAAAAATGACTAAATTTACGCTAGTTTCTGCTCATATAAATATCAATAGGCATTATTTAGGCTATATTTTCATATTTTAAAGCTTCATTTTGACAAGTTAAAAATGGTCGAAAATCGTCAAAAAAGTTAAGGTTAACCCCTTTACTTTTTGGCCAAATTTGGCCATTTTCTCACCAAATTTTTGGATGAACCAAAAATGACTAAATTTTACGCTAGTTTCTGCTCATATTAATATCTAAGGCAATATTTAGGTCTAGATTTTCCATATTTTTAAAGCTTATTTTGACAAGTTAAAAATGTTTCGAAAAATCGTCAAAAAGTTAAGGTTAACCCCTTTACTTTTTGGCCAAATTTGGCCATTTTCCTCCCCCAAATTTTGGGATGTCCAAAAATGACTAAATTTACGCTAGTTTCCTGCTTCATATTAATGCACAAGGCATTATTTAGGCTATATTTTCATATTTTTAGCTTATTTTGACAAGTAAAAAATGGTCTAAAATCGTCGAAAAAGTTAAGGTTTACCCCTTTACCTTTTGGCCAAATTTGTCCATTTTTCCCAAATATATGGATTTCCAAAAATGACCTAAATTTACGCTATTTTCAGCTCATATTAATATCTAAGTGGCATTATTTAGGCTATATTTGGTCATATTTATAAGCTTATTTTTTGACAAGTTTAAAAAATGGTCGAAAATTCTTACAAAAAGTTAAGGTTAACCACTTTTACTTTTTGGCCAAATTTTGCCATTTTTCAACCAAATTTTTGGATGTCCAAAAATGACAAAATTTAACGCTCGTTTTCTGCTCATAATTAATAACATAAGGCATTATTTAGGCTATAAATTTCATATTTTTACAGCTTATTTTTGACAAGTTAAAAAATGGTCGAAAAATCCGTCAAAAAGTTAAGGTTAAACCCCTTTACTTTTTGGCCAAATTTGGCCATTTTTCACCAAATTTTTGGATGTCCAAAAATGACTAAATTTAACGCTAGTTTCTGCTCAAATAAATACCTAATGCATTATTTGAGGCGAGTATTTTCATATTTATAAAGCTTAGTATGACAAGTTAAAAATGGTCGAAAATCCGTCCAAAAAGTTAAGGTGTTACCACTTTACTTTTTGGCCAAATTTGGCCTTTTTCCACCAAATTTTTGGGATGTCCAAAAATGAGCTAAATTTACGCTAGTTTCACTGGCTCATATTAATATCTAAGGCATTATTTAGGCTATATTTTCATTATTTTAAATAAGCTTATTTTGACAAGTTAAAAATGGTCGAAAATCGACAAAAAGTTAAGGTTAAACCCCCTTTACTTTTTGTGCCAAATTTTGGCCATTTTCGGCCAAATTTTTGGATGTCCAAAAATGACATAAATTTACGCTAGTTACTGCTCATATTAATATCTATAGGCGATTTATTTAAGGCTATATTTTTCATATTTTAAGCTTATTTTGACAAGTTAAAAATGGTCGAAAATCGTCAAAATGTTAAGGTTTACCGCCTTTAAAACTTTTTGGCCAAAAATTTGGCCATTTTCCTCCCCAAATTTTTGGATGTCCAAAAATTACTAAATTTACGCTAAGTATTCTGCTCATATTAATACGTAAGGCATTATTTAGGCTATAATTTCATATTTTAAGCTTATTTTGACAAGTAAAAAATGGTCGAAAATCGTCAAAAAGTTAAGTTTAACCCCGTTTACCCTTTGGGCCAAATTTGGCCATTTTATCCAAATATTTGTATTTCCAAAAATGAAACGAAATTTACGCTAGTTTCTGCTCATATTTATATCTAAGGCATTATTTAGGCTATATTTTATCATATTTTAAACTTATTTTGACAAGTTTAAAAATGGTCGAAAATCTTCAAAAAGTTAAGGATAACCCCTTTACTTTTTGTGCCAAATTTGGCCATTTTCACCAAATTTTTGGATGTCCAAAAATGACTAAATTCACACGCAAGTTTCCTTCTGCTCATATTTATATCTAAGGCATTATTTAAGCTATATTTTCATATTTTAAGCTTATTTTGACAAGTTTAAAATGGTCGAAAATCGTCAAAAAGTTAAGGTTAACCCCCATTACTTTTTGGCCAAATTGTTGCCATTATTCCCCAAATTGTTTGGATGTCCAAAAATGACTAAATTTTACGCTAGATTTCTTCTGCTCATAATTACTATCTAAGGCATTAATTTAGGCTATATTTTTCATATTTTAAGCTTATTTTGACAAGTAAAAAATGATTCGAAAATCGTCAAAAAGTTAAGGTTAACCCCACGCTCTTTACTTTTTGGCCAAATTTGGCCATTTCCCCAAATTTCTATGGGATGTCCAAAAATGACTAGAATTTACGGCTAGTTTCTGCTCATATTAATACGTAAAGGCAATATTTAGGAAATATTTTCATATTTTAATTCTTATGTTTGACAAGTAAAAAATGGTCGAAAATCGACAAAAAGTTAAGTTTAACCCCTTTGACCCTTTTGGCCCAAATTTGGCCATTTTTTCCCCAAATATTTTTGGATTTGCCAAAAATGACTAAATTTACGCTAGTATTCTCTCTCATGATTAATATCTAAGGCATTATTTAGGCTCATATTTTCATATTTTTAAGCACTTATTTTGACAAGGTTAAAAATGGGTCGAAAATCGTCAAAAAGTTAAGCGTTAACCCCTTTGACCATTTTGGCCAAAATTTGGCCATTTTTCCCAACTATTTTGGATTTCCAAAAAATGAACTAAATTTACGCTAGTTTCTGCTCATATTAATATCTAAGAGCATTATTTAGGCTATATTTTCATATTTTTAAGCTTATTTTGACAAGGTTAAAAATGTGGGTCGAAAATCGTCAAAAAGTTAAGGTTAGAAACCCCTTTACTTTTTGGCCAAATTTGGCCATTTTCCGCCAAATTCTTGGATGTCCAACAAATGACTAAATTTACGCTAGTTTCTGCTCATATTAATATCTAGAGCGATTATATTAGGCTATATTTTCATATTTTACACTTATTTTGACAAGTTAAAAATGGTTCGAAAATCGTCTAAAAGTTAAGGTTAACCCCTTGTACTTTTGGGCCAAATTATGCCATTTTCCCCAAATTTTTGGATGTCCAAAAATGACTAAAAGTTACGCAATTTTCTGCTCATATAAATATCTAAGAGGCATTAAATTAGGCTATATTTTCCAAATTTTAATCTTATTTTGACAAGTTAAAAATTGTCGAAATATCGACAAAAAGTTAAGGTTAACCCTTAAATTACCTGTTGGCCAAATTTGGCCATATTTTCCCTCAAATATTTGGATTCCCAAAAAGTGACTGAAATTTACGCTAGTTTTCTACGCTCATATTAATATCTAAGGGCATTATTTTATGCTATATTTTCATATTTTAAGCTTATTTTGACAAGTTAAAAATGTGATAGCGGTGATATAATCGTCAAAAAAGTTAAGGTTAACCCCTTTACTTTTTGGCCAAATTTGGCCATTTTTCACCGAAATGTTGGATGTCCAAAAATGACTAAATTTACGCTAGTTTCTGCTCATATTAATATCTAAGGCATTATTTTAGGCAATATTTTCATATTTAAAAGCTTATTTTTGACAAGTTAAAAATGGTCGAATATCGTCTAAAAAAGTTAAGGTTAACCCCTTTACTTTTTGGCAAAATTTGGCCATTTTCCCCAAATTTTTGGATGTCCAAAAATGACTAAATTTACGCTAGTTTTCTGCTCATATTTAATATCTAAGGCATTATTTAGGATATAATGTTCATATTTTAATCTTATTTTGACAAGTTAAAAATGGTTCGAAAATCGTCAAAAAGTTAAGGTTAACCCCTTTTTACTTTTTGGCCAAATTTGGCCATTTTCCCAAATTTTTGGATGTCCAAAAATGACTAAATTTTACGCTAGTTTCTGCTCATAATTAATACCTAAGGCATTATTTAGGCTATATTTTTCATATGTTTTAAGCTTATTTTGACAAGTTAAAAATGGTCGAAAATCGTCAAAAGAGTTAAGTTTAACGCCCCCTTACCTTTTTGGCCAAATTAGGGCCATTTTTCCCCAAAATAGATGGAGTTCGCAAAAATGACTAAATTTACGCTAGTTTCTGCTCATAGATAATATCTAAGGCAGTTATTTATGGGCTAGTAATTTTTCAATTTTTTAGCTTATTTTGACAAGTTAAAAATGGTCTAAATCGTCAAAAAGGTTAATGTTAACACCCTTTACTTTTTGGCCCAAATTTGGCCATTTTCACACCAAATTTTTGGATGTCCAAAAATGACTAAATTTACGCTAATTTCTGCTCATATTAATATCTAACGGCATTATTTATGCTATATTTTCATATTTTCTGACTAAGCTTATTTTGACAAGTTAAAAATGTTCGTAAAATCGTCAAAAAGTTAAAGGTTAACCCCTTTAACTTTTTCGCCAAATTTTGGCCATTTTTCCCCAAATTTTTGGATGTCCAAAAATGACTAAATTTACGACTCGTTTCTGCTCCATATTAATACGTAAGTGCATTATTTAGGCTATATTTTCATATTTTGAAGCTTATGTTGACAAGTTAAACAAATGGTCGAAAATCGTCCAAAGGAGTGTTTTAATTTTAACCCCCTTTAATACCTTTTTGCCAAATTTGGCCATTTTTCCCAAATATTTGGATTTCCAAAAATGACTAAATTTACGCTCGTGTCTTGCTCATCATTAATATCTAAGGCATTATTTAGGCTATATTTTCATATGTTAAGCTTATTTTGACAAGTTAAAAAATGGTCGAAAATCGTCAAAAAGTTAAGGTTAACCCCTTTACCGTTTTGTCCAAATTTGGCCATTTTCCCCAAATATTTGGATTTCCAAAAATGACTAAATTTACGCTAGTTTATGCTCATATTAATTTCTAAAAGGCATTATTTACGGCTATATTTTCATATTTTAAAAGCTTATTTTGACAAGTTAAAAGATGGTCGAAAATCGTCATATAGTTAAGGTTTAACCCTTTACTTTTTGGCCAAAATTTGGGCCCCTTTTTGTCAAATTTTTTGGATGTCCAAAAATGTACTAAATTTACACTAGTTTCTTGCTCAGATTAATACCTAAGGCAGTATTTAGGCTATATTTACATATTTGATAAAGCTTATTTTGACAAGTTAAAAATGGTCGAAAATCGTCATAAAGTTAAGGTTAACCCCTTTGACTTTTTGGCCAAATTTGTGGGTCCCTTTATGCCCAAATTTTTGGATGTCCAAAAAAATGACTATATTTAGCGCTAGTTTCACTGCTCATATTAATACCTAAAGGCATTATCTAGGTCTATATTTTCATATTTTATAGCTTGATTTTGACCAATTTAAAAATGGTCGAAAATCGTCAAAAAGTTAAGGTTAACCCTTTTTTTCCCCTTACTTTTTGGCCAAATTTGGCCCTTTTTGCCAAATTGTTTGGATGTCCCAAAAATCACTAAAATTTTACGCTAGTTTCTGCTCAGATTATTACCTAAGAAGGCATTATTTAAGCTATAATTTTCATAATTTATGAAGCTTATTTTTGACAATTTAAAAATGGTCGAAAATCGTCAAAAATTTGGCCATTTTTTCAAATATTTTGGATGTCCAAAAATGGACTAAATTTACCCAAGTTTCTGCTCGTATAAATCAACTAATCAATTATTTAAGCAATATATTCATATTGTAAGCTTATTTTGACAAGTTAAAAAAGGTCCGTAAATGCTCAAAAAGTTTAGGTTAACCCCTTTAACTATTTGGCCAAATTTGGCCATTATTTCCCGATATTTTTGGATGTCCCAAAAAAAGACTAAATGTAACTCGCTAGTTTCTGCTTCATATTAAATATCTAAGGCATTATTTAGGCTATATTTTCATATTATTCAAGCTTTATTTTGACATGTTAAAATTGGTCCGAAAATCGTCCAAAAAGTTAAGGTTACACCCCTTTAACTTTTTGGCCCAATTTGGGCATTATTTTGCAAAAAAAATTTTGGATGCTCCAAAAATGACTAAATTTACGCTAGTTTCTGCTCGTATTAATAACTAATGCATTATTTAGGCTATATTTTTTTCATATTTTAATTTTATTTGTGTGCAAGTTAACAATGGTGCCGAAAATCGTCAAAAAGTTAAGGTTACCCCCTTTACTTTTTTGACGCAAATTTGGCCCTTTTTGCCAAATTTTTGGAATTGTCCAAAAAATGTCTAAATTTACGTTAGTTTCTGCTCTGATTAATACCTAAGGCATTAATTTAGGCTATATTTTCATATTTTAAGCTTATTTTGACAAGTTTAATAATGGTCGAAAATACGGTCAAAAAGTTAAAGTGAACACCTTTACTTTTTTGGCCAAATTTGGCCCTTTTATGCCAAATTTTTTGGATGTCCAAAAATGACTAAATTTACGTGCTAGTTTCTGCTCAGGATTAATACCTAAGGCAATTATTTAGGCTATATTTTCATATTTTAAAAGCTTGATTTTGACAAGTTAAAAATGTGTCGAAAATCGTCAAAAAGTTAAGGTTAACCCCTTTAATTTTGGGACCAATTTGGCCCCTTTTTGCCAAATTTTTGGATGTTCCAAAAATGACTAAATTTACGTTACGCTAGTTTACTTCTGCTCGAGATTAATACCTAAGGCATTATTTAGGCTATATTTTCATATTTTCCTCTTATATTTTTGACAAGTTAAAAATGGTCGAAAAATCGTCAAAAAGTTAAGGTTAACCCCTTGTACTTTTTGGCCAAATTTGGCCCTTTTTGCCAAATTTTTGGATGTACCGTAAAATCACTAAATTTACTGCTAGTTTCTTCTGCTCAGATTAAAACCTAAGGCATTATTTAGGCTATATTTTCATATTTTATATCTTATTTTTGACAAGTTAAAAATGGTCGAAAATCGTCAAAAAGTCTAAGGTTAACCCCTTTACTTTTTGTCCAAATTTTGCCCCCTTTTTGCCAAATTTTTGGATGTCCAGAAATTACTAATTTTACACTAGTTTTCTGCTCAAGATTAATACCTAATGCATTATTTAGGATATAATTTTTCATATTTTAAGCTTTATTTTTATCAAGTTAAAAATGGTCGAAAATCGTCAGAAAAGTTAAGGTTAACCCCTTTACTTTTTTGCCAAATTTGGCCCTTTTTGCCAAATTTTTGGATGTCCAGGAAATGACTAAATTTACACTAGTTTCTGCTCAGATTAATACCTAAGGCATTATTTAGGATATATTTTCATATTTTAAGCTTATTTTGACAAGTTAAAAATGGTTCGATAAAATCGTCAAAAATTTAAAGGTTAACCCTTAAATGGTCGAAAATCGTCGAAATGGTCGAAAATTGTCGAAATGGTCTTAAAAGGTCGAAAAATGGTCGAAAAATCGTCAAAAAGTTTAAGGTTAACCCCTTTACTTATTGCCAAAATTTGGCCCTTTTTGCCAAATTTTTGGATGTCCAAAAATCACTAAATTTACGCAAGTTTCTGCTCAGAGTAATACCTAAGGCATTATTTAGGCTATATTTTCATATTTTAAGCTCTATTTTGACAAAAGTTAAAAATGGTCGAAAATCGTCAAAAAGTTAAGGTTAACCCCTTTACTTTTTGGCCAAGTTTGGGCCCTTTTTGACAAATTTTTGGATGTCCAAAAATGACAAAATTTTACGCTAATATCCCTGCTAATATTAATACCTAAGGCGAGTATTTATGGCATATAATTGTTCATATTATAAGCTTATTTTTGACAAGTTAAAAATGGTCGAAAATACGTCAAAAAGTTAAGGTTAACCCCTTTACTTTTTGGCCAAATTTGGCCCATTTTGCCAAATTTTTGGATGTACCAAAAATGACTAAATTTACGCTAGATTTCTGCTCATATTAATATCTAAGGGATTATTTAGAGGCTATATTTTCATATTTAACAGCTTATTTTGACAAGTTAAAAATGGTCGAAAAATCGTCAAATTTGGCCAATTTTTTCAAATATTTTGGATGTCCAAAAATGACTAAAATTTACCCTAGTTTCTGCTCGTATTAATATCTAATGCATTATTTAGCGCTATATTTTTCATATTGTAAGCTTATTTTGACAAGTTCAAAAAGGTCGAAAAAATCGTCCAAAAATTTAAGGTTTTAACCCCTTTACTTTGTTGGCCAAAATTTGGGGCCATTTTTTTTTTTCCCAAATTTTTGGATGTCCAAAAATGACTAATTAACGCTAGTTTCTGCTCATATTAATATCTAAGGCAATAATTTAGGCTATATTTTCATATTTTAAGCTTATTTTGTCATGTTTAAAAATGGTCGAAAATCGTCAAAAAGTTAAGGTTAACACCCGTTAACTTTTTGGCCAAATTTGGCCATTTTTTTTTTTTGCAAAAATTTTCGTTCGATGTCCAAAAAATTAGTGACTAATATTTACGCTAGTTTCTGCTGGCTCGTATTAATATCTAATGCATTATTTATAGAGCTATATTTACCATATTTTTAAGGTTATTTTTGATCAAGTTAAAAATGGTCGAAAATTCGGTCAAAAAGTTAAGGTTAACCCCTTTACTTTTTGGCCAAAATTTTGGATGTCCAAAAATGACTAAATTTAACGCTAGTTTCTGCTCAGCAATTAAGACCTAAGGCATTATTTAGGCTATATTTTACATATTTTAAGCTTGATTTTGACAAGTTAAAAAAATGTTCGAAAATCGTCAAAAAGTTAAAGGGAGGTTAACCCCTTTACCTTCTTGGCCAAATTTGGCCCTTTTTAGCCAAATTTTTGGATGTCCAAAAAAATTGAATAAATTTACGCTAGTCTTCTGGCTCAGATTAATACCTAAGGCATTATTTAGGCTATATTTTCATATTTTAGAGCTTATTTTGACAAGTTAAAAATGGTCGAAAAATCGTCAAAAAGTTAAGGTTAACCCCTTTACTTTTTTGGCCAAATTTGGCCCCTTTTTTGCCAAAATTTTTGGATGTCCAAAAATGGACTAAATTTACGCTAGTTTCTGCTCAGATTAATACCTAAGGCATTATTTAGGCTATATTTTCATATTTTAATGCTTTATTTTTTGACAAGTTAAAAATGGTCGAAAATCGTCAAAAAATTAAGGTTAACCCCTTTACTTTTTGGCCAAATTTGGCCCTTTTGCCAAATTTTTGGATGTCCAAAAAAGATGACTAAATTTACTCTAGTTTCTGCACAGATTAATACCTAAGGCTTAATTTAGGCTATATTTTCATATTTTAAGCTGTATTTTGGACAATTAAAAAATGGTCGAAAATCGTCAAAAAGTTAAGGTTAACCCCTTTTCTTTTTGGCCCAAATTTGGCACTTTTTGCCAAATTTTTGGATGTCCCAAAAGATGACCTAAATTTACGCTAGTTTCTGCTCAGATTAATACCTAAGGAGGGCATTATTTAGGTCTATATTTTCATATTTTAAAAGCAGATTTTGACAAGTTAAAAATGGTCGAAAATCGTCAAAAAGTTAAGGTTAACCCCTTTACTTTTTGTCGCAAATTTTGGCCCTTTTTGCCAAATTTTTGGATGTCCACAAAATGACTAAATTTACGCTAGTTTCTGTCTCAGATTAATACCTAAAGGCATTATCTAGGCTATAATATCATAGTTTAAGCTGATTTTGACCAGTTAAAAATGGTCGAAAATCGTCAAAAAGTTAAGGTTAACCCCTTTACTTTGTTGCCATAATTTGGCCCTTTTTTGCCAAATTTTTTGGATGTCCCAAAAATCACTAAATTATAAGCTAGTTTCAGCTCCATTAATACCATAAGGCAATTATTTAGGCTATATATTCATATTTTAAGCTTATTTTGACAAGTTAAAAAATGGAGCGAAAATCGTCAAAAAGTTTAAGGTTAAATCCCCTTTACTTTTTGTCCCAAATTTTGGCCATTTTCCCCACATTTTTTAGGATGTCCAAAAATGACTAAATTTACGCTAGTTTCCTGCTCATAATAATATCTACGGCAATTAATTAGAGCTATATTTTCATATTTTAAGTCTATTTTGACAAGTTAAAAAATGGTCGAAAATCGTCAAATTTGGCCATTTTTTTTCAAATATTTTTGGATGTCCAAAAATGACAAAATTTACCCTATTTACTGCTCGTATTAATATCTAATGCATTATTTAGGCTATATTTGTCATATTGTAAGCTTATTTTGACAAGTTAAAAAAGGTCGAAAAATCGTCAAAAAGTTAAGGTTAACCCCTTTACTTTTTGGGCCAAATTTGGCCATTTTTTCCCGCCTAAATTTTTGGATGTCCAAAAATGACCATGTACGCTAAGTTTCTGCTCATCATTAATATCTAAGGCATTAATTATAGTGCTATATTTTCCATATTTTAAGCTCTATTTTGAACATGTTAAAAAAATGGTCGAAAATCGTCAAAAACGTTAAGGTTAACCCCTTTACCTTTTGGCCAAATTTGGGCCATTTTTTCCCCAAATATTTGGATTTCCAAAAATGACTAAATTTACGCTGAGTTTCTGCTCATAATTATTATCTAAGCGCATTATTTAGGCTATATATATTTTCATATTTTAAGCTTATTTTGACAAGTTAAAAATTGGTCGAAAATCGACAAAAAGTTTAAGGTTAACCCCTTTACTTTTTGGGCCAAATTTGGCCATTTTTCACCAAATTTTATGGATGTTCCAAAAATGACTGAAATTTACGCTAGTTTCTGCTCATATTAATATATCTAAGGCATTATTTAGGCTATATTTTCATATTTTAAGCTTAATTTGACAGTTTAAAAATGGACGAAAATCGTCAAAAAGTTCAGTAGTTAACCCCTTTACTTTTTTGGCCAAATTTGGCCATTTTTCCCCAAATTTTTGGAATGTCCAAAAATGACCTAAATTTACGCTAGTTTTCAGCTCATATTAATATCTATAGAGCATTATTTAGGCTATATTTTTCATATTTTTAAGCTTATTTTGACAAGTTAAAAATGTTTCGAAAATCGTCAAAAAGTTAAAGGCGTTAACCCCTTTACTTTTTGGGCCAATTTGGCCATTTTCCCCATATTTATGGATGTCCAAAAATGACTATATTTACGCTAGTTTCTGCTCATATTAATGCCTAAGGCATTATTTAGGCTATAATTTCATATTTTAAGCTTATTTTGACAAGTTTAAAAATGGTACGAAAATCGTCAAAAAGTTAAGGTTAACCCCTTTAACCTTTTGGGCCAAATTTGGCCATTTTTCCCAAATATTTGGATTTCCAAAAATGACTAAATTTCCGCTAGTTTCTGCTCATATTAATATCCTAATGCATTATTTAGGCTATATTTTCATATTTTAAGCTTATTTTGACAAGTTAAAAATGGTCGAAAATCGTCAAAAAGTTAAGGTTAACCCCCATTTACTTTTTGGCCAAATTTGGCCATTTTCACAACCAAATTTTTGGATGTCCAAAAATGACTATAATTTACGGCTATTTTCTGCTCATATTAATATCTAAGGCCCTTATTTAGGCAATATTTTCATATTTTAAGCTTTATTTTGGACAAGTTAAAAATGGTCGAAAAAATCGTCAAAAAGTTAAGGTTAACCCCTTTACTTTTTGGCACAAATTTGGCCATTTTCACGCAAATTTTTGGATGTTTGTCCAAAAATGACTAAATTTACGCTATGTTTCTGCTCATATTAATAATACCTAAGTGCATTATTTAGGCTATACTTTTCATTTTTTAAGCTAATTTTGACAAGTTAAAAATGGTCGAAAATCGTCAAAAAGTTAAGAGTGGTTACCCTTTACTTTTTGGCCAAATTTGGCCATTTTCACCAAATTTTTTGGATGTCCAAAAATGACTAAATTTACGCTAGTTTCAGCTCATATTAATATCTAATAGCATTATTTAGGCTATATTTTCATATTTTAAGCTTATTTTTGACAAGATTTAAAAATGGTCGAAAATCGTCAAAAAGTTAAGGTTAACCCCCTTTAAACTTTTTGGGCCAACTTTGGCCATTTTCGCCACATTTTTGGAATTACCAAAAATGACTAAATTTACGCTATTTTCTTCTGCTCATATTAATATCTAAGGCATTATTTAGGCTATATTTTCATATTTTAAAGCTTATTTTGATCAGATTAAAAATGGTATCGAAAATCGTCAAAAAAGTTAAGGATTAACCCCTTTACTTTTTGGCCAAAATTGGCCATTTTTCCCCAAATTTTTTGGATGTCCAAAAATGACTAAATTTTACGCTAGTTTTCTGCTACATTAATTAATACGTAAGTCATTATTTAGGCGATATTTTCATATTTTAAAGCTTATTTTTTGACAAGTTAAAAATGGTCGAAAATCGTCAAAAAGTTAAGGTTAACCCCTTTACCTTTTGGCCAAATTTGGCCATTTTGCCCAAATAATTGGATTTCCAAGAAATTACTAAATTTACGCTAGTTTCTGCTCATATTAATATCTAAGGCATTATTCAGGCAATAATTTCATATTTTAAGCTTATTTTGACCAAGTTAAAAATGGTCGAAAATCGTCAAAAAGTTAAGGTTAACCCCTTTACTTTTAGGGCCAAATTTGGCCATTTTCACCAAATTTTTGGATGTCCAAAAATGACGAAATTTACGCCTATGTTTCCTGCTCAAATTAATATCTAAAGGCATGTATTTAGGCTACATATTTTCATATTTTAAAAAAGCTTATTTTGACAAGTTAAAAATGGTCGAAAATCGTCCAAAAAAGTTAAGGTTAACCCCTTTTACTTTTTGGCCAAATTTGGCCATTTTTCCCCAAATTTTTGGATGTCAAAAATTGACTAAATTTACGCTAGTTTCTTCTGCTCATATTAGTTTAAATATCTAAGGCATTAATTAGGCAAGATTTTCATATTTTAAGCTTATTTTGACAAGTTAAAAAAGTTTCGAATAAATCGTCAAAATGTTATGGTTAACGCCCTTTACTTTTTGGCCAAATTTGGCCATTTTTCCCCAAATTTTTGGATGTCCCAAAAATGACTAAATTTACGGCTAGTTTCTTCCTGGCTCATATTAAATACGTAAGGCATTTATTTAGTGCTATATTTTCATATTTTAAGCTTATTTTGACAAGTTAGAAAATGGTCGAAAATCGTCAAAAAGTTAAGGTTAAGCTCCCTTTAACCTTTTGGGCCAAATTTGGCCATTGTTTCCCCAATATTTGTGATTTCCAAAAATGACTAAATTTACGCTATATTTTTCTGCTCATATTAATATCTAAGGCATTATTTAGGCTATATTTTTTCATATTTAAAGGCTTATTTTGTGACAAGTTAAAAATGGTCCGAAAATCGTCAAAAAGTTGAAGGTTAACCCCTTTACCTTTTGGCCAAATTTGGCCATTTTTCTCCCAACTATTTGGATTTCCAAAAATAGACTAAATTTTACGCTAGTTTCTGCTCATATTAATATCTAAGGCATTATTTAGGCTATAATTTCATATTTTAAAGCTTATTTTGACAAGTTTAAAAATGGTCGAAAATCGTCAAAAAGTTAAGGTTAACCCCTTTACTTTTTGGCCCAAATTTGGCCATTTTTCCCCAAATTTTTGGATTTCCAAAAATGACTAAATTTACGCTAGTTTTCTGCTCATATTAATATCTAAGGCATTATTTAGGCTATATTTTCATATTTTACAAAGCTTATTTTGACAAGTTAAAAATTGTTCGAAAATCGTCAAAAAGTTAAGGTTAACCCCTTTACTTTTTGGCCAAATTTGCCCATTTTCCCCAAATTTTTTGGATGTCCAAAAATGACTAAATTTACGCTAGTTTCTGCTCATTATTAATACGTAAGGCATTATTTAGGCTATAATTTTCATATTTTAAGCTTATTTTGACAAGTTAAAAATGGTCGAAAAATCGTCTAAAAAAAGGTGTAAGGTAAACCGCCCCCTTTTTAAACATTTTGGCCAAATTTGGCCATTTTTCCCAAATATTTGGATTATCCAAAAATGACTAAATTTACGCTAGTTTTTCTGCTCATATTATAATTATCTAAACGGCATTATTTAGGCTATATTTTCATATTTTTAAAGCTTATTTTGACAAGTTAATAATGGTCGAAAATCGTCAAAAAAGTTGAAGGTTAACACCCTTTACTTGTTTTGGCCAAATTTGGCCATTTTTCACCAAATTTTTGGATGTCCCAAAAATGACTAAATTTAACGCTAGTTTCTGCTCATCATTAATATCCTAAGGCCATTATTTAGGCGTATATTTTCATATTGTTAAGACTTATTTTCAGACAAAGTAAAAAAAAAAAAATAAAATAAAAAAAAAAAAAAAAAAAAAAAAAAAAAATGGTCGAAAATCCGTCCAAAAAGTTAAGGTTTACACCCACTTTATACTTTTTGGGCCAAAATTTCGGCCCATTTTTCCCAAATTTGTTGGTATGTCCAAAAAAATGACTTAAAATTTAACGGCTAGGTTTTCCTGCTCATATTAATATCTAAGACGGCATTATTTTAGGGCTATATTTTCATATTTTAAAGCTTATTTTGACAAGGTAAAAATGTGTATCGGAAAATCGTCAAAAATGTTAAGTGTTCAACCGCCTTTACTTTTTGGGGCCAAATTTGGCCTATTTTTTTTCCCCCAAATTTTTGGGATGTCCAAAAATGACTAAATTTACGGCTAGTTTCTTGCTCATATTAATACCTAAGGCATTATTTAGGCTATCATTTAATTTTTCATATTTTTTAAAGCATTATTTTGACAAGTATAAAAATGGTCTGAAAATCGTCAAAAAAAAGTTAAGGTTAACCCCTATAAACCTTGTTGGCCAAATTTGGCCATTTTCTTCCCAAATATTTGGATTTCCAAAAAATGACTAAATTTACGCTAGTTTCTGCTCATATTAAATATCTAAAGGCATTATTTAGAGCCTCATATGTTTCATATTTTTAAGCTTCTATTTTTTGACAAGTTAAAAATGGGGTCGAAAATCGTCATAAAAGTTTAAGGTTAACCCCTTTACTTTTTGTGTCACAAATTTGGCCATTCTTTCACCAAATTTTTTTTTGGATGTCCCAAAAAAATGACTTAAATTTACGCTAGTTTCTGCTCGATATTAATATCGAAGGCATTATTTAGGCTATATTTTCATATTGTTAAGCTTATTTTGACAAGTGATAAAAATAGTTCGAAAAATCGTCAAAAAGTTAAGGTTAACCCCTTTACTTTTTGGCCAAATTTGGCCATTTTCCCCCAAATTTTTGGATGTCCAAAAATGGACTAAATTTACGCTAGTTAGTCTGCTCATATTAATACGTGAGGCATTATTTTAGGCTAATATTTTCATATTTTAAGCTTATTTTGACAAGTTAAAAAATGGTCGAAAATCGTTCAAAAAGTTAAGGTTAAAACCCCTTTATACCTTTTGGCCATAATTTGGCCCATTTTTCCCCAAAATATTTGGTATTTCCAAAAATGACTAAATTTAACGCTAGTTTCTGCTCATATATTAATATCTAAGGCATTATTTAGGCTATATTTTTCATATTTTAAGCTTATATTTTTGGTACAAAGTTAAAAATGGTCGAAAATCGTCAAAGAAGTTAAGTGTTAAAACCCCTTATACCTTTTGGCCAAATTTGGCCATTTTTCCCAAATATTTGGATTTCCAAAAATTGACTAAATTTAACGCTAGTTTCTGCTCATATTTAATATCTAAGGCATTTATTTAGGCTATTATTTTCATATTTTAAGCTTATTTTGACAAGTTAAAAAATGGTCGAGAAATCGTTCAAAAGAGTTAAGGTTTAACCCCCTTTACTTTTTTGGCCAAATTTGGGGCCATTTTTTCAACCAAATTTTTGTGATGTCCCAAAAATAATGACTAAATTTTACGGCTAGTTTCTGCTCATATTAATATCTAAGGCATTATTTAGGCTATATTTTCATATTTTAAAGCTTATTTTGACAAGTTCAAAAATGGTCGAAAATCGTCATAAAAAGTTACAGGTTAACCCCTTTACTTTTTGGCCAAATTTTTTGGTCCATTTTCCCAAATTTTTTTTTGTTGGATGTCCAAAAATGACTAAATTTACGCTAGGTTTCATGCTCATATTTAATATCTTAGAGGCATTATTTTAGGCTATATTTTTCATATTTTAAAGCTTATTTTTAGACAAGGTTAAAAATGTTCGAACATAATCGTCAAAAAGTTTTTAAATAAGGATTAACCCCTTTTACTTTTTGGCCAAATTTGGCCATTTTCTTCCCCAAATTTTTGGGATGTCCTAAAAATGACTAAATTTACGCCTAGTTTTCTGCTCATCATTAATACGTAAGGCATTTATTTTAGGGCTATATTTTCATATTTTAAGCTTATTTATTTTGACAAGTTAAAAATGGGTCGAAAATCACTCAGTCAAAAAAGTTAAGGGTTAACCCCTTTACCTTTTGGCCAAATTTGGCCATGTTTTCCCAATTATTTGGATTTCCAAAAATGAACTTAAAATTTAACGCTAGTTTCCCCTTCATGCTCATATTAAAAAAAAAAAAAAAAAACACACCACCACAAAAAACAAACAAACAAAAAAAAATTTTAAAAAAAAGTAATCTTAAGGCATTATTTTAGGCTATATTTTCATATTTTAAGCTTATTTTGACAAGTTTAAAAATGGTCGAAAAATCGTTCAAAATAGTTAAGGTTAACCCCTTTACCCTTTTCGGCCAAATTTTGGTCCATTTTATCCCCAAATATTTGGATTTCCAAAAATGACTACAATTTACGCTAGTTTCTGCTCATATTAATATCTAAGGCATTATTTAGGCTATATTTTCATATTTTAAGCTTATTTTGACAAGTTTAAAAATGGTCGAAAATCGTCAACAAAGTTTAAGGTTTAAACCCCTTTACTTTTTGGCCAAATTTGGCCATATTCACCAACATTTTTGGAATGTCCAAAAAAATGAACTAAATTTACGCTAGTTTCTGCTCAAAATTAATATCTAAGGCTATTATTTAGGCTATATTTTTCATATTTTAAGCTATATTTTGACTAACGTTAAAAAATGGTCGAAAAAATCGTCAAAAAGTTAAAGGTTAATCGCCCTTTACTTTTTTGGCCATAATTTGGGCCATTTTTCCCAAATTTTTGGATGTCCAAAAATGACTTAAATTTAGCGCTAGTTTCTGCTCATCATTAATATCTAAGGGCATTATTTAGGCTCTTATTTTCATATTTTTAAGCTTATTTTGACCAAAGTTAAATAAAAATGTTCGGAGAAATCGATCGAAAAAGTTAAGGTTAACCCCTTTACTTTTTTGGCCAAATTTGGCCATTTTCCCCCAAATTTTTGGATGTCTCAAAAATGACTAAATTTACGATAGATTCTCTGCTCATATTAATACTTAATGGCATTATTTAGGCTATATTTTCATATTTTAAGCTTATTTTGACAAGTTAAAAATGGTTCGAAAATCGTTCCAAAAAAGTTAAGGTTAACCCCTGTAGTTAACCCTTTTGGGTGTTGGCCAAATTTTGGCCATTTTTGTTCCCAAATATTTGGATTTCCAAAAATGCCAAAATTTAACGCTAGTTTCTGCTTCATTATTAACTATTCTCCAAGGGCAATTATTTAGGCTATTATTTTTCATATTTTAAGCTTATTTTGACAAGTTAAAAATGGTCGAAAATCGTCATAAAAGTTAAGGGTTTAACCACCCTTTTACTTTTTGGCCAAATTTGGCCATTTTTCCCCAAATTTTTGGAATGTCCAAAAAGATGGACTAAATTTACGCTAGATTCTGCTCATGATTAATATCTACAGGCATTTATTTAGGCATATATTATTCATATTTTAAGCTTATTTTGACAAGTTTAAAAATGTTCGGAAAAATCGTCAAAGAAGTTAAGGTTTTTAACCCCTTTACTTTTTGGCCAAATTTGGGCCATTTTCCCCAAAATTTTTGGATGATTTATCCAAAAATGACTAAATTTACCGTCTAGTTTCCTGCTCATATTAATATCCTAAGGCATTATTTCTGGCTATATTTTGCATATTTCAAGCTTATTTTGACAACTGTTAAAAATGGTCGGGAAAATCGTCAAAAAGTTAAGGTTAACCCCTTTAACCTTTTGGCCAAATTTGGCCATTTTTACCCAAATATTTGGATTTCCAAAAATGAGCTAAATTTACGCTAGTTTCTGCTCATAATTAATATCTAAGGCATTATTTAGGCTATATTTTCATATTGTAAGCTTATTTTGACAAGTTAAAAATGGTCGAAAAATCGTCAAAAAGTTAAGGTTAACCCCATTTACTTTTTGGCCAAAATTTGGCCATTTTCGCCAAATTTTTGGATGTCAAAAATGACTAAATTTACGCTAGTTTCTGCTCATATTAATATCTAAGGCATTATTTAGGCTATTTATATTTTTCATATATTAAGCTTATTTTGACAATGTTAAAACGATGGTCGGGAAAAATCGTCAAAAAGTTTAAGGTTTTACTCCCTTTACTTTTTTGGCCAAATTTGGGCCAATTTTCCCCAAATTTTTGGATGTCCAAAAAATGACTAAAATTTTACGCATATGTTTCTGCTCAATAATTAATACGTAAGGCATTATTTTAGGCTATATTTTCATATTTTTAGCGTTATTTTGAACAAGTTAAAAATGGTCCAGAAAATCGGTCAAAAAGTTAAGGTTAAATCCCCTTTACCTATTGGCCAAATTTGGCCATTTTTCCCAAATATATGGATGTCCAAAAATGACCTAAATTTACGCTAGTTTCTTCTCTGCTCATATTAATATCTAAGGCATTATTTAGGCTAGATATTTTCATATTTTAAAGCTTATTTTGACCAAGTTAAAAATGTTCTCGAAAATCCTGTCCCAAAAAGTTAAGGGGTTAAACCCCTTTACTTTTTGGGCCAAATTTGGCCATTTTCACCAAATTTTTTGGAATGTTCCAAAAATGACTAAATTTTACGGTCTAGTTTCTGCTCATATTAATAACCTAAAGGCATTATTTAGGCTATATTTTCATATTTTAAGCTTTATTTTAACAAGTTAAAAATGGTCCTGAAAATCGTCCAAAAAGTTCAAGGTTAACCCCTTTACCTTTGGCCAAATTTTGGGCCATTTTTTCCCAA
Organism: Chrysogorgia sp. JL179-B06; assembly: GCA_035772405.1. NCBI lineage: Eukaryota > Metazoa > Cnidaria > Anthozoa > Scleralcyonacea > Chrysogorgiidae > Chrysogorgia > Chrysogorgia sp. JL179-B06. The sequence continues at coordinate 22,044 of JAYKKM010000421.1, forward strand.
ATATTTGGATGTTCCAAAAATGACTAAATTTACGTCTAGTTTCTGCTCATATTTAATATCTCCAAGGCATTATTATAGGCTATATTTTCATATTTTAAAAGCTTATTTTGACCAAGGTTCAAAATGGTCGAAAAATCGTCAAAAAAAGTTAAGGTTTACCCCTCTTTACTTTTTGGCCAAATTTGGCCATTTCCTTTCCCCAAATTTTTGGGATGTCCAAAAATGACTAAATTTAAACGCTAGTTTCTGCTCATATTTATACGTGTAAGGCATTATTCTTAGGCTATATTTATCATATTTTAATGAAGCTTATTTTTGACAAGGTTAAAAATGGTCCGAAAATCGTCAGCAAGAAGTTTAAGGTTAAAAACGCCCTTTTACTTTTGGCCAAATTTGGCCATTTATTTCCCAAATAATTTGGATGTCCAATAAAATGACTAAATTTACGCTAGTTTCTGTTACTCATATTAATAACTCTAAGGCATTATTTAGGCTATATTTTCATATTTTAAGCTTATTTTGACAAGTTAAAAATGTTCGAAAATCGTCAAAAAGTTTAAGGTTAAACCCCTTTACTTTTTGGCCAAATTTGGCGCATATTTTCACCAAATTTTTGTGATGTCCCAAAAATTACTAAATTTACGCTAGTTTGCTGCTCATATTAATCAACCGAAGGCATTATTTAGGCTATATTTTCATATTTTAAAAGCTTATTTTTACCAAGTTTAAAAATGGTCGAAAATCCGTCAAAAAGTTTAAGGTTAACCCCTTTACCTTTTGGCCAAATTTGGCCATTATTCTTCCCAAATATTTGGATGTCCAAAAATGACTAAATTTACGCTAGTTTTCTTGCTCAAAATTAATATCTAAGGCATTATTTAGGCTATATTTTCATATTTTAAGCTTAAATTTTGAACAACGTTAAATAAAAATGGTCGAAAATCGATCAAAAAGTTAAGGTTAACCCCCTTTACTTTTTTGGCCAAAATTTGGCCATTTTTCCCAAATTTTTGTATGTCCAATCAAAAATGACTAAAATTTACCGCTATGTTTGTGCTCATATTAATAACTAAGGGCATTATTTAGGCTATATTTTTCATCAATTTAAGCTTATTTTGACAAGTTAAAAATGGTCACGAAATTCGTCTCAAAAAGTTTAAGGTTAACCCCTTTACTTTTTGGCCAAATTTGGCCATTTTTCCCAAAATTTTGGATCGTCCCAAAAATGACTAAATTTGTACGCTAGTCTTCTGCTCATATTAATATCTAAGGCATTATTTAGGCTAATTATTTTCATATTTAAAAGCTTATTTTGAGCAAGTTAAAAATGGTTCGGAAAATCGTCAAAAAAGTTAAGGTTAACCCCTTTTACCTGTTGGCCAAATTTGGTCCGGATTTTTCCCATAAGTTTTTGGGATGTCCAAAAATGACTAAAAATTTTACGCTAGTTTCTTGCTCATCATTAATATCTAAGGCATTATTTAGGCTAAAAATATATTTCCGAATATTTTAGGCTTATTTTGACAAGTTTAAAAATTGTAGTCAGAAGAATCGTCCAAAAAGTTAAGGTTAACCCCTTTTACTTTTTGGCCAATATTTGGCCATTTTCCACCAACCAAATTTTTGGATGTCCAAAAAATGACTAAATTTACGCTGAGTTTTCTGCTCATAATTAATATCTAAGAGCATTATTTGTAGGCTATATTATTCATATTTTAAGCTTATTTTGACGAAGTTAAAAATGGTCGGAAAATCGTCAAAAAGTTAAGGTTCAACCCCCTTTAACCTTTTGGCCAAATTTGGCCCATTTTTTTCCCAGAATATTGTGGATGTCCCAAAAATGACCTAAATTTACGCATAGTTTCTGCCTCAATATTAATATCTAAGGCATTATTTACCGGCTATTATTTTTCATATTTTAAGCTTATTTTGGACAAGTTTTAAAAAAATGTTTCGAAAATCGTTCAAAAAGTTAAGGTTAACCCCTTTTACTTTTTGGCCAAATTTGGCCATTTTCACCAAATTTTTGGATGTCCATAAAATGACCTAAATTTTACGCTAGTTTTCTGCTGGCATATTAATACCTAAGGCATTATTTTAGGCTATATTTTCATATTTTAAGCTTATTTTATCAAGTTAAAACATGTGGGTGGTTCGAAAATCGTACAAAAAGTTAAGAAGGTTAACCCCTTTTACTTGCTTTTGGCCAAAATTTGGCCATTTTTTTCCCAAATATTTGGATGTCCCAAAAATGACTAAATTATAAACGCTAGTTTCTGCTCATATTAAATATCTAAGGCCATTATCTTTAGGCTATATTTTCATATTTTAAGTCTTATTTTGACAAGTTTAAAAATGGTCGAAAAATCCGTCAAAAAGTTAAGGTTAACCTCTTCTTTACTTTTTGGCCAAATTTTGCGCCATTTTTTTCCCGCAAATTTTTGGATGATCCCAAAAATGACATAAATTTTACGCTAGTTTGTGCTCAATATTAATATCTAAAGGCATTATTTAGGCTATATTTTCATATTTTTAAGCTTATTTTGGAACAAGTTAAAAATGGTCGAAAATCGTCCAAAAAGTTAAGGTTAAACCCCTTTACTTTTTGGCCCAAATTTGGCCATTTTTCCCAAATTTATTTGGAGTATCCAAAAATGACTAAATTTACGCTAGTTTCTGCTCATATTAAGTATCTAAGAGCATTATTTAGGGCTATTTATTCATATTTAAAGCTTATTTTGACTAAGTTAAAAAATGGTCGAAAATCGTTCAAAACAGTTAAGGTTAGACCCCTTTACCTTTTGGCCCCCAAATTTGGCCATATTGTCCCAAATATTTGGATGTCCAAAAATGAGCTAAAATTTACGCTAGTTTCTGCTTCATATTAATATCTAAGTAGAGCATTATTTAGGCTATATTTTTCAATATTTTAAGCTTATTTTGACAAGTTAAAAATGGTCCGAAAAATCGTCTCAAAAAGTTAAGGTTAAAATCCCTCTTAACCCCTTTACTTTGTTTGGCCAAAATTTGGCCATTTTCACCAAATTTTTGGAATGTCCAAAAAATGGACTAAATTTACTCGCTAGTTTCTGCTCATATAAATATCTAATGGCATTATTTAGGCTATATTTTCCATAATTTTAAGCTTATTTTGACCAAGTTTAAAAATGGTCGAACAAATCGTCCAAACACGTTAAGGTTAAATCCCCTATTACTTTTTGGCCAAATTTGGCCTTTTAAAACCCCAAATTTTTGGATGTCCAAAAATGACTAAAATTTACGCTAGTTTCTGCTCATATTAATATCTAAGGCATTAAAATTTTAGGCTATAATTTTCATATTTATTTAATGCTTATTTTGACGAACGTTAAAAATTGGTCGAAAATCGCTCAAAAAGTTTAAGGTTTACCCCTTTACTTTTTGGCCAAATTTATGGCCCATTTTTCCCCAAATATTTTTGGATGTCCAAGAATAATGACTAAATTTACGCTAGTTTCTGCTCATATTAATATCTAAGGCATTATTTAGGCTATATTTTCATATTCTAAGCTTATTTTGACAAGTTAAAAATGTTCGAAAATCGTCAAAAAGTTAAGGTTAACCCCTTTACTTTTTGGCCAAATTTGGCCATTTTCACCAAATTTTTGGATGTCCAAAAATGACTAAATTTACGCTAGTTTCTGCTCATATTAATATCTAAGGCATTATTTAGGCTATATTTTCATATTTTAAGCTTATTTTGACAAGTTAAAAATGGTCGAAAATCGTCAAAAAGTTAAGGTTAACCCCCTTTACTTTTTGGCCAAATTTGGCCATTTTCCCCAAATTTTTGGATGTCCAAAAATGACTAAATTTACGCTAGTTTCTGCTCATATTAATACGTAAGGCATTATTTAGGCTATATTTTCATATTTTAAGCTTATTTTGACAAGTTAAAAATGGTCGAAAATCGTCAAAAAGTTAAGGTTAACCCCTTTACCTTTTGGCCAAATTTGGCCATTTTTCCCAAATATTTGGATGTCCAAAAATGACTAAATTTACGCTAGTTTCTGCTCATATTAATATCTAAGGCATTATTTAGGCTATATTTTCATATTTTAAGCTTATTTTGACAAGTTAAAAATGTTCGAAAATCGTCAAAAAGTTAAGGTTAACCCCTTTACTTTTTGGCCAAATTTGGCCATTTTCACCAAATTTTTGGATGTCCAAAAATGACTAAATTTACGCTAGTTCTGCTCTATTAATACCTAAGGCATTATTTAGGCTATTAGGCTTTATTTAGGCTATTTTTTCATATTTTAAGCTTATTTTGACAAGTTAAAAATGGTCGAAAATCGTCAAAAAGTTAAGGTTAACCCCTTTACCTTTTGGCCAAATTTGGCCATTTTTCCCAAATATTTTGGATGTCCAAAAATGACTAAATTTACGCTAGTTTCTGCTCATATTAATATCTAAGGCATTATTTAGGCTATATTTTCATATTTTAAGCTTATTTTGACAAGTTAAAAATGGTCGAAAATCGTCAAAAAGTTAAGGTGTTACCCTTTACTTTTTGGCCAAATTTGGCCATTTTCACCACATTTTTGGATGTCCAAAAATGACTAAATTTACGCTAGTTTCTGCTCATATTAATATCTAAGGCATTATTTAGGCTATATTTTCATATTTTAAGCTTATTTTGACAAGTTAAAAATGGTCGAAAATCGTCAAAAAGTTAAGGTTAACCCCTTTACCTTTTGGCCAAATTTGGCCATTTTTCCCAAATATTTGGATGTCCAAAAATGACTAAATTTATGCTAGTTTCTGCTCATATTAATATCTAAGGCATTATTTAGGCTATATTTTCATATTTTAAGCTTATTTTGACCAGTTAAAAATGGTCGAAAATCGTCAAAAAGTTAAGGTTAACCCCTTTACTTTTTGGCCAAATTTGGCCATTTTTTCCCAAATTTTTGGATGTCCAAAAATGACTATATTTACGCTAGTTTGTGCTCATATTAATATCTAAGGCATTATTTAGGCTAGTATTTTCATATTTTAAGCTTATTTTGACAAGTTAAAAATGGTCGAAAATCGTCAAAAAGTTAAGGTTAACCCCTTTACTTTTTGGCCAAATTTGGCCATTTTTCCCAAATTTTTGGATGTCCAAAAATGACTAAATTTACGCTAGTTTCTGCTCATATTAATATCTAAGGCATTATTTAGGCTATATTTTCATATTTAAAGCTTATTTTGACAAGTTAAAAATGGTCGAAAATCGTCAAAAAGTTAAGGTTAACCCCTTTACCTTTTGGCCAAATTTGGCCATTTTTCCCAAATATTTGGATGTCCAAAAATGACTAAATTTACGCTAGTTTCTGCTCATATTAATATCTAAGGCATTATTTAGGCTATATTTTCATATTTTAAGCTTATTTTGACAAGTTGAAAATGTTCGAAAATCGTCAAAAAGTTAAGGTTAACCCCTTTACTTTTTGGCCAAATTTGGCCATTTTCACCAAATTTTTGGATGTCCAAAAATGACTAAATTTACGCTAGTTTCTGCTCATATTAATACCTAAGGCATTATTTAGGCTATATTTTCATATTTTAAGCTTATTTTGACAAGTTAAAAATGGTCGAAAATCGTCAAAAAGTTAAGGTTAACCCCTTTACCTTTTGGCCAAATTTGGCCATTTTTCCCAAATATTTGGATGTCCAAAAATGACTAAATTTACGCTAGTTTCTGCTCATATTAATATCTAAGGCATTATTTAGGCTATATTTTCATATTTTAAGCTTATTTTGACAAGTTAAAAATGGTCGAAAATCGTCAAAAAGTTAAGGTGTTACCCTTTACTTTTTGGCCAAATTTGGCCATTTTCACCACATTTTTGGATGTCCAAAAATGACTAAATTTACGCTAGTTTCTGCTCATATTAATATCTAAGGCATTATTTAGGCTATATTTTCATATTTTAAGCTTATTTTGACAAGTTAAAAATGGTCGAAAATCGTCAAAAAGTTAAGGTGTTAACCCCTTTACTTTTTGGCCAAATTTGGCCATTTTTCCCAAATTTTTGGATGTCCAAAAATGACTAAATTTACGCTAGTTTCTGCTCATATTAATATCTAAGGCATTATTTAGGCTATATTTTCATATTTTAAGCTTATTTTGACAAGTTAAAAATGGTCGAAATTCGTCAAAAAGTTAAGGTTAACCCCTTTACTTTTTGGCCAAATTTGGCCATTTCCCCCAAATTTTTGGATGTCCAAAAATGACTAAATTTACGCTATTAATAATTTTTCAACAATAAGTTTTAGGGGGGCTTTTGAAAATCACCCAAAAAAAGAAAACAAGGGTCATCAAAAACGTTTCAGAAATTCTGTCAACAAAAATGTTTTTCATAGTTAATAGTAGTTTATATTTTTTACAATTTACTCAATAAAAATGAAGCAGCTACTGTAATAATTTAGCAACTCAAATGTGTACCCGTTCTCTCGCCACCGTTTTTAAAAATGAATGTTCCATAGTATGTTTTTTTTACAAAACGTTTTGGCCATCGATCGTGATCGTAAGTGATGGAGCTGATCTTACCCTGTAAAAGTTGCTTGTCTCGCTCAGATGTTTAACAAATGATGTTGTTTGGTTCATTTCTGGCCACCTTGAAAAAATGAGAGATGAATATATACATTATCTTGCAATACCTTTAAACATGAAAAGACATTGCAAGATATGCACATAAAATTACCTTTAATAAAACAACAATAAAATTCAGTACAGTCATTTTTGTATAAAGTATGGGAAGATTATTTGTATTGGAAACCATGCAATTATCATTAATGGTACTTTTTAATTTGTTGTTAAGGGTTTCTGTTTGTGAAAATAAAGTTTAGTTATAAATGATGGAAATACTGACGAGTAAAATACTCAGATGCAAAATGACTGTACACTTATCACTCAATTTAGAGGAAGTCAGATCAACTTTAGATCAACATTCACCTGAAAAAATTCCCTGGGAATATTAGGGGGACTTCCAAAAAATGTATGGGAAAATTTTGAATCACCATAGTTAAAATGTCTTATATCTCACTGATTGCTACGTTTACAACGTTAATTATCACGAGGAGTTATTACACGCACATTTTCAAGTAAATTTGTGGAACAAACTTGAAGATGGAACTAATATTTTAATGTGTGAAATTCTCTACCCTGCACCTGAACAAATTGAACCAAACAAATTGCACTGCACCAAACAAATTGAAATATTTCCAAAACGAAGTAAAATACGGAAAAGTTGTAAAAGGTGTTACTCTATCATTTTACGAGTTTTCATACTTAATTTTAGTTGCCAATGTCCTTGAAGTATTTTTCGACACATTGAAGTTCTCTTATTTCTCCTTTTCATATTATATACAGTTATTTTGTGAACTTAGCAGCTATCATATTTATTCTCAGTGTATATATACAACATGCAACAATGTCATCTCGTAAATTACTTACCATCTTTAGAAATTATATGAAAAAGGATTATTTTTTTTATTCGGGTTTTGTCCTCAACACTAAAACAAAGTTGAAAAAAACATGTTACATTATAGGATTGTATTAAATTATAGTTGATCCTCATTAAAGTAAAATAATAATAATAATAATAATGTTTACTATTTATATAGCGCAAATTAGCATGTGTATATGATCAAATGCGCTTTACAACATCGACAATTTATTCTATTATATTCGGTACCTAGTATCCAGTACTCCAATCAATTAACCTTAGCTATTTATTTTTTTACACTTTTTATCATTCATCATTAGTTTTCCTAACTATTTATCCTAACCCGCCCTGTCAACTTCCCTGTGGGAGGAAACCGGAGAACCAGGAGAAAACCCACGACTTTCGGCAGAGTGTTGACCAACTCTTTCCACGTGTGATCAAATGTTCGAACACAGGATTCGAACTCTTGACCTCAGAGGTGGGAGGCAGTGGCCTTGACCACTAGACCACCGAAGCCCCTTCCTGAAGCCCCCAAACCTGACACTGCTATCCAACAACACGGTGCAATGTATAGTGTTCTATTATTTATCTCTAATACCATGTATGAATACATGGGGATAGGTTATAGCACCATCGTCTTATCCACAAAGAACTTAGTGAACCCATATGATTTCAATTTTTTGTTGTTCTACGTCCCTTTTTAAAGTGCCTATGCAATGAAACATTCAGTTGTAAAATAACTCTTTTATTTGAAAGAACTCTTGAAACTATAAAGACTAACCATTTACAACTTTTTCATATCTCACTTCACTCTTGAGATATTAAAGTGCCTATATCACTTGTGGGATCTTTACATATTTATAGTAATTGGAACATTCTAAGAAGATTTGTACTATATCTTCTCAGGCGAAAATTTCATCTTCATGGACTTTTTTGCAGTTAAAGTTACCGGATATGACATCAAAGGAGGAATTGCAAATCAGTTTTCTTTTGTTTCTTGCTTCAAAAATTCCTCCTTTGATGTCATATCCGGTAACTTTAACTGCAAAAAAGTCCATGAAGATGAAATTTTCGCCTGAGAAGATATATTACAAATCTTCTTAGAATGTTCCAATTACTATAAATATGTAAAGATCCCACAAGTGATATAGGCACTTTAAGATTTGTTTGATATGTAAATGATGATATTTATGACATCACAATGCATAATTATTGAAAACGCGTATATATCTTTGAGATTATGTAATGAAATCACTTGAAATGTAGGTGCATGTGCGTAGTTGTATCCAATGACATCAAATATGCAAATCATCAAACGATTCCATGTGATAATGGTAAAGATATGCAGAATTTTTCAATAAGTCATTATGCAGTGTGATGTCATAAGTATGATCATTTACATATTAAACAAATCTTAATATCTCAAAAGTGAAGTGAGATATGAAAAAGTTGTAAATGGTTAGTCTTTATAGCTTCGAGTTATTTTACAACTGAATTTTTCATTGCATAGACACTTTAATAAACAAAAATAATTGCTGTAAATCATGCGAACATGTTTGATATATATGTTACATAATAGACTCACTTATATAACAAGATATATATGCATTAAAATCTTTATATATGTTTTGCGTGGAATTACAGATATTTTGTGAGTTTTAATAAACTCATTCTCTGAATAAAAAGTTTTATATTGCTTCAATTTAATCAAATCAATCTCCATTTTCCCACACAACCACGAACCACCCGAAACAACCACAAGAAACGACCACAGAAACATCCACAGACCACCAGAAAACAACCACAACCAGAAATAACCACAAACCACTGCAGAAACAATCACAAACCATAACAACCACAAACCACCACAACGCACCATAAACAACCACAAAGCACCATAAACAATCACAAACAACCACAAACCACATAAACAACCACAAACCACCAGAAACAATCACAAACCACCAGAAACAATCACAAACCACCATAAACAACCACAAACTACCAGAAACAATCACAAACCATACTACCACAAACCACCATAAACAACCACAACAAACCACCTAACAACCACAAACCATCATAAACAACCACAAACCACCAAAAACAATCACAAACCATCAGAAACAACAGCGAACTAACAGAAGCAACCACAAACAACCACGAATCACCAGAAAATCATGGCACATTGTTCACGCCTATTAACAACGTGCAATTACCACCGTTTTTACGCGTGTAGACGTCAGACCCAGACCGCCCAAGCAGAAAGCGCACTCCGATATGCGTCAAAGGTTGGTCACATGCAAAATGATCTCCGAAATCCCTAACCAAATCCAAATCTTAATACTAACCCTAATCCTAGCCCTAAATTATAAAAAAACCTAACTTCGGTTATCGGCAACAAGTTTTTCGGAGATGATTCGTGACCTACTTTAGACGGATGTCAAAGTGCGCTATCCCCAAAGCTGCCTGTGTTTTGTGTAAGCATTGAAGTGGCTCGATAATCTAAATCATGCGAAATTGCATTTTTCCGCATAAAAATGTTTGTAATGTAGATCTGAGCTTCATCGTAGCCTTCATCGTGGTTCATTGCATAGCTGTAGTGGTGGTCATGTTTACTGAAAAGTTTTATACCCTCAAAGTTTACCTGAGTGGAGAAATCGTGTTTCCAATTGAAATCCAGAAAACTAATTTGCATAAAATCTGCCGCTTATCATAAACACAATTTCTCTAGATATACAAATGCTACAAAATAATCAAGACCACCGCTAGAGCTATGCAATGAACCAAAATAAAGCTCAGATCTGCAGTACAAAACGTTTTATGGTAAAAATGCAATTTCTCATGATTTAGACTATCGAGCCACCTTATACTAATTATACCTCCTAATAATAATTCTAACCATAATACGTATCTAATATGCTATATAAATTTTAACGAGTCACGAGTGCAAAGAATGCCCGATAGCCTTCGTGGCGCGGCGAAGGCTCTGGGAACGAGATTGCGCCACCTGTCAAAATTCTCGTTCCCAGGCCTTTCACGGAATACATGCGCACAGTACAAGAAACATGGCGATGTTTATATGCAAGAAGATACAACCACAAACGTGCAGACGTCCAAGTTCGCCTCTTTCCCTGCTTCGAAAGATCACTTACACGAAGAAATAGCTTACGTAAAAGAGGCCCCGTATGTATTCATCAAGACTTCTGCATGTTAAACCGTTGGGAAATTCGAGGCAAGGTTGGCTGTATATTTGCAAGGTTTTACGTCCAAGTTGCACAGAATTTCGCAAGGAGTACATTTCAACGAGTCTGGCTACCATCGACCAGGCTTTGCTAGACCGGGTCGAGAACGAGTGGAGACGGGTGCTTGGTAACGTACAACACTACGGCAATGCTATATTTGTGCTTGGGCCGATGGGCGCTGGAAAAACGACGGCCATCGAGAACCGTTTTAAAACGCACCGCCATTTCAGACACTACGCGTACGTCGACACCGACGAGATAATGGGTTCCATCGATAAATTCACTGCGGATAAAGTCGACCAATACTATCCATTGGCAAGGATAATTGCGATAAAGTTAACCGACTGGATACTGGGAGAGAAAATCAGTTTTGTTGCCGAAGGTACCTGCGTGAAATATGGAGAACTCATTGAATACATGGCGCGCTTGAAGAACAGTGGCTACAAGATTCATGTCAATCGCCTGCCAGCCGTGTCGTTGGAAGTCATCTTACGTCGTTCGAAGCACAGGAAAAACCGGATTATTCCTGATGACGTTGTTGCCTCCATCTACGAGAACGCTAACCTAGGTTTAAGAGAGTTGTATGAGCATAATAAGGGGGTTAATTATATGCTTTTTGATGACCTTGATTTGACACTCACTGACAACTTTGGAAATGACAAGCGAAATGTAAAGCCATTGTGCGCATGACAATGGCGTTATCACTATTAATTATTATATCACTAATATAAACAACATAATATCAAGTAATTTGGGCAACATCAGATGAAAAACTTTAATTAAAAATGTGAAGCAACAGTTTTGTTTACTTGCCACTCAAAACAAAATAAAAATAATCAAAATCAAAAATAATAAAAATCAAATATTAAAGGTGCCGTCAAGTCCGTTCTGCGCATGTGTGATATTTCAAACGTGGGGGACTCCATATGTCAACAAACTTCAACGGAATAGATTTGCGACAGTTAGAAAGCGAGTATTTGTCAAAGGCACAAGTGGTAGTTTGATATATTATCCACATTTAGCAACAGAGCAGCTTCTTATAACATGCTTTTTAGGTGGAAAAACTCAAGCGTGGAAAACAAATCCACAATACTTCATGTTCAATGTTATAATGCAATGTAAACACTAAACGATGTAAACAGAAACGTGGACATGCGCAGAACAGACTTGACGGCACCTTTAAAAATAATAAAATCAAAACACAACCTGAAATATGCACTGAGGTGAAATTTTTGAAAACTGTCAAACATTTCAAATATTATTCAAATGCCATAGACTGTTTATCCAAAACACCATTAATAAAAATATATTTACATCCTACACTACTGAGTCAATGGAGTATATAGAAACATTAACTTTGATAGTGATTACCTACAACATGCTTTGTCCAACCTCAACGCCTAGAGCTACGATAACAACATTAAGTTTAACGCATCAAAATTTGACCGTGACTCGTAAGAAAAATCCTGTGACTTATAATTACCATCTGGCCTCAACGCCTTTGCTTTGCATCCAAGAGGAAAAAGATCTTGGTGTGATTGTGACTAAAAATCTTTCATGGGACTCTCACATTTGGTATGGTAGGCAGGTAAAGAATTGAAAATAAGATGCTTGGTCTGCTGAAGAGAACTTGTCCTCTATTGACTGAAACAAAAATCCGGCGGTGATTATACTTATCTCTTGTCAAATCTCAGTTATGCTATGGTAGCGAAATTTGGTCTGCATCGAATGCGTCTCTAAAGACCAAAATTGAAGAATCCAAAAATGCACGACAAGATGGATTTTAAGTTGAAAAATTGGTGAAATTTCATATTGGGAGAGCTGCAAACTTTAGATATGTTACCGCTCTGCTATGACAGAGAAATTCAACACTTGGTCTTTTTTTACAAGGCACTCTATGGTCACATAGACTTGACTATGTTAGTTTTATTTATCACAACTTACTTTAAATCCTAGACTTGAGCAGGATTTGAACCTAGAAATGGTGTGCTAATGTTATCCATTTAAGTGCATGAACTATTTTTGCAACAACTAAAGTGCATATAACCTCTGGGGATTTTATAAATAGACTTTTTTTGCTGCTAAAGTTTATGGAAGTGACATCAAACAAGGAAATGTGTAAAGAGGTTTTCATACACAGTAGACCAATTCCTGGGTTGACGTCCCTTCCGTCAACTTTAACAGCAAAAAGTCTACGAAGATGAAATTTTTGGCTGACAAGATATATTATATTTTTTCAGGATTGTTCAAAGATTACAAATATATAAAATCCCCACATAATTTATAGGCACTTTAACGCTTATTATCATCTGTAAGGATGTGTAGTAAAGTTGTAAAGGTTTTGCTGTACAAGCTATGTTAAGTTGTCAAGACTCAAACCCATAACCTTCTGAATGCTAGACATAGACAACTCAGATGGCAGAGCAAGGTTAAATACGGTATTTAAATACGGTATTTAAAATACGGTATTTAGGATGTGTAGTGTTTTGATTTTATTTCAGAGTCGTCCTCGAGGTCATTCCGCTGGAAAATTTTGAAATCTTAGTTCAAATGAATCCAAGAGTTGCTTTTGCACCTAGTACTGACAGAAGGGTTCGGGAGCCAATCTCAAACACTTGCGTGGCATAAGGGTTTAGGGGTTGGCTAACACTTCAGGCTACACCCGTTTGTAAAATCTTGTGTAGATGAAGCGCGTAGGTAGATATAGTCGTACTAATACAATTAGGGGAAAAAACATTAAGTTTAGCAATGCTTGTCCTGATTTTTGGGGGGCTCAGCCCCCCATTTAAAATTTGGGGGGCTCAAGCCCCCACGGTTCCTACACCTATGAACACCTACACTATTGAGTTGATGGGAAATTTTTTTTGAGTGGGATTTGACTTTGCAAAATCGAAACATTTTCATGTTACCTGAGGATTTGAAACACGTAAAGGAATTTGTAGCAAACCCTAAAAGATTATTTTTTATCAGTTTTAAAAGCTTTTTTAATAGCCTTTAAGCGGTTGCTATTAACAGCTCAAAATGCGGACAAACAAACCACATTTGACTTGCAAATGATGGCAAATGAGCTATTTTCTTTTGTTATGGCTGCAATAATTAAGGGTACTGACGTCATGACAAAGTTACATCATAATTTTCTGGCAATTTCAGTCTGACGTTTTGGTTTTTGTAATTTTTGTATCTACTGTGAATCAGCACCAATCAAACTGTGAATACGGTCTAATACCAATTAAAAACGCTTACAGTAATTCCAAACTATATAATAAGAACAATATGCGCTAGTTTTATCCTTAATGCTCAACCAAGTGTGTACAGCCTGAATATACACCTGTAATACAGGTATATATTCAGGCTGTACACAGGCTATTCCACTGTGGGCTTATTTAACAGACTTGGTTGGATACCTTTTTATGAAGAGTCGGACATTAGAAAATGTATAATTCTAGAAACACACACAGCACTCATTTGAGCTTAATAACACCTAAATTCACGAGAGTTACAGACCTTTGGAACAAACTGCCACTTAGTCTGCGTTCATGCGTCTTTTCCTGATTTTAACTTTACACAGTGTATTTCAACTGTCGTGTAATTAGGACTTCATCTTGTATCATAATATTAGTATGTTCAAGTAATTTAGTCATTAATTTAATAATTTTTATATTTTTATACTTTTGTACATATACATATATATAGATATTATACGCTATGATCTGATCCTATCCTATTTATGGACAATCCAATTCGCGCATTTGCACACGGATCACGCGTGTTATGTCTAGGCCATTAATATCAATAATAATAATCATACATTAAATATTTCCTGTCTGGCCAAGTCAAAATCGGTCGCACATGACTGATGAAGTCTCGAAAAACTCTGCGTTTGGTGGCATTTTGAATTTTCATGTTTATGCATGTTATTTCCAGAGATATCAATAGAACATAGTCTGCATGCGAAAGCAGACTCTGTCCTCTACTTTCGCAGACTAAATAGAACAAAGAGGTGGTTCAACTTTGGATGTTTTCAGCCGGACAGGAAAGAGTAATGCCATTACAATAATCATTCATTTTTTTAATTATTTTTTTAAAAATTTTCGCCCATAATAATTTATTCATTTATGTACATTGATTGATATAATTGTTAGGCTACTAGAAACCATAACTGTTTTTTAATTAAGACCCCTAGTTTACATTAGATTAAATCAGTTCAGTGGAACATTAGTTTCATGCACGACATAACATGAGATTGAAAACTATTGCAAAATTCGATATTTAAATTCTTATTTCAAGAACTATTGGGGGGCTGTAGCCCCTCCAGGCCCCGGTTGCTATGGCCCTGAAGTATGCTGAACCATATACACACTGGCAGTCAAAAATAACTGCACAAATACAACTTCTTTAATTGGACGAAAGAGAAAGACAACGAGGAGAGAAGACAAAACCATGGTCAGAAAAAGCAAAAAAAGACTACTCCAGAGATAAAGGCAGAGGTGCAGCTTGAGCATGGTGTGAGTTTGTCTATTTCCACCACCCACTGCACCCAGGCTAAGAGAGGTTGGACTCATTGGCCGCAAACCCAGAAACAAGCCATGCCTGACATCGCGACACAAGAAGGCTCGCCTGGAGTTTGCACGAACCCACAAGGATTGGACAGCTGAACAGTAGTCCCAACTCGTTTTTAGTGATGAGTCCAGGTTTTTTTTGCATGGCAGGAGAGGAATTTATGGAAGATAGATTGCATCCAACCGATAGTGAAACATAGAGGTGGTGGGGTCATGGTGAGGGGATGCGTTAATGCAAAAGGTGTTGGCTTTCTCACCAAGGTGGAGGGAAGGCTGAATGGAGAAGGTTTGCAGATGACAATATTAACCAATATCATACCAAAACTGCAAAATAATACAGCAAAAGTTTAAATATTTAGTAGGCCCTCCTCTGGCCCTCAGCTGCACAGCTGCGAGACATGCTGACTATTAAATTATTTAGTCTAACTGATGGGAAACCTTCCCAAGCAGAATTTATAGCAGCGCACTTTTCTTTAACACTTGTTGGCTTTTGTTCCTGGACCATTGTCTTAATCTGGTCCCAAAGATTCTCGATTGGATTGAGATCTGGTGACTGTGCAGGCCAAAACATGACTGTGATTTGCTCGTCATTGAACCATTCCCTAACTAGAAATATCCAGCCACCGGTGATTGACAGCATATTGAATGACAGCATATTGATGTTAGACGAGTGAGAGCCAGTTTTGACTGCCAGTGTATTTTACCATAACAGACAAAACCAAAACATGAGGAAATATCTGTTTATTTCAAAAGCAAAATAAATAACATCACATATACATAGTTTATAGTGCGATAACATAATACACAACCCAACCTTTCTCCCAACTACAATAATAAAACACCATTAAAGTTCTCTGCACATTTTTGTTTAAATAAGACTATTTACATATTTTTTTATCAACATTTTTTATATTTTTACATTATTTTATTTACTTTACATGCATATGTGGTATAATGCTATTTTAAAAACCACCACCTAAGTCAAAAATACAATTACTGCACAATATGTAATACAACTCTTCACTCTATACTGGCATAAGTAAAATGTCTATAAAATTTAAAATGTTATGCAATGAAAGGACTATTCGTTATGATTCAGTTATTTTCCTCATACAAAAGCATCTTGAATCCAAAATGTAACTCGATCTGCGCATGGCAAATTGTTTAAAGATTGTTTAAAGATTGTTTGAAACTTTGAATTCTTCTAAAATGTACTACATGCAGACCTGCGCCAACTCACCCGATCTTACTAAGTTTAGTTTATTTCCAAAGTTTCAGCATTCCTATCAATTTAGTAAAGTAGATATGGCTCATTGAAGTTGGAGAGTTTGTCCAATTTCGACGCCAAGTCACTGAGATTATGCCTAAGAAGCTCCTCTACTTTGCTTCATGAGGAACTAAATAGTTTATTTCGACTAATTTTCGGCCATCTTATAATTTATAATTTACTAAAGGGTTGTTGCTTACACGTAAGTGCATGAGAACATGCGTGGTTTCAAAATACGGGCCATGCCATGCTAAAAATATTCGAATTTATTTTGGATAAAAGATCCCATTGTATGCGGAAACATTTAGGCTTTAGCGGTAGTTGCGCGCATGCGTAAACACGGAGCGAGCGCAAAAGAGAGAACACCCCCCGTAAAATACAGACGCGTAGGAAGCATTCTGGTAGGACAAATTGGGAATTAGCACGTTCCTCTGAAACACTTATCACGTTCCTCTGAAACACTCCCCCCAAAAGCTTTATTAAAGTGCCTGTAACGTAAAAAAATGTTATTGTCTTATTTGGAAGAACTTTTAAAATGATAAAGTAACTTCTTTTGAAGATTTTCGATTTTTCGCTTTGTTTTTGAAATATTTCAGTTTGTTTGATATGCAAATGTATGGAATTTCGTCATACATGCATATTGACTTACCGGAGAAGTTTGTGTATCACTTTCATTCTCAAACGAAATCCTTTAAAATCAATAAGTTTGGTGTTGTGGGAGAAACACGCGCACATATTATTCACACTTTAGTGTTTTGATTTCATGAAGGCAAAGACAACATTTTCTGATAAGTCACATTACGCATGTGTGACGAAATTCCAGACATTTGCATATATCAAGTAAACTGAAATATATCAAAAACAAAGCGAAGAAACGAAAATCTTCAAAAGAAGTTACTTTATCATTTTAAAAGTTCTTCCAAAAAAAACAATAACATTTTTTGACGTTTTAGGCACTTTAAGTAAACTTCGTTTGTCATGAAATTTAATGTGGTTGGTTTAGACACCAAAGTCCAAATATATGTAAGAAATACAACGGTTACAAGCAATTAGTTTAGGGAGCTATCATTAATTCCACCTGGGAGGGGGCAGAAGGAAAACTGAAAATTCTAATTGTTAAAGTTTCGTGACCCAACCAAATTTCCCTGGATGGTTTCACGACCCAACGTATACATTTTGTTTTAGTTTCGTGGTCCAGCACATCTTAAATTTTCGTTCATACCGACAACACAGGAGTGCTGAGAACTGAGGGTAGTCGCCATATAGAGCAAGGAAAACAATCAACTTTGTTTTCAGCCGGGTTTTCTCATTCCTGAACTCTTAGTCTCGAACCACTGAAATCGAAACTAAGGGGTTCTCAAAACAACTTTTCTTTGTGTGTGATATGGATATTTCTTGGACTTAGATAGCGTATGTCAATTCCTATGTTATAAATATTTGTTTGCTTCGATTACTTTTGATACTAATGAATCAAAAAGGTTTCATGGTGCATCAAAGGTTTTCCAAATGTTTTCGTAGCCCCACCAACTTTTGATTTATAGTTTCATGGCCCAGCACTTTTCCTTCTCCCCCCCCCTCCCTCCCTGGCGGAATAAATAACAGCTCCCTTATTCAACTTTTAAAATGTGTTACGAGTATTTTCATTGCGCTAAACTAATTATTTTATGTTTTCAAATAATTAGTTAAAATAATTAGTTTCCTTTAACTGACTGGGCTATTATTCCACTACTTGTACGATCGCTCCGTGTTTAAGATCATTATTCAACAAAACAAACAGCTAGGGGGAAAAACAATAAAACGCACTGCCTATTCGAGACCCCTTGGCGGATTAGGAACCAAGATTGCGTTTAACTCACTGATTTCTAAATAGAGACTGGATCGAATAACAAATGAAGCCGGAATTAGCGGGTGGCGGCCTTCTTGATGTGACCACGCTATATAGTTTTACTGCAGGCGACAGTGACTATCTGTCTCTGATCTTTTAAGATGCTGACTAACGTATGAAAATGGCGACTACAATTATCTAAATACCGCTACAATCTAAAGGAAAAGGAATCCAGCTGACACCATCCTTTTATGACACTTTTTGGAGAGACCGCAGTCCAGTTATATATATAGGTCAGTGGTCACACCAATATGACTTCATTTTTTGCCCGACGCGAACAATGAATTACTCGATCCAATCGTATTGTAGAGACCAGTGGCTTAACTCCACTCCGGTGACAAAGAACGCGACAAATCCACGGGGCTTTCCTGGGGCGAGTTCGGAGGAAACACGCACACGTGGTCACAATTGATGTGCTCGGTAGACGTCGGCGATCTTCGGAAACCTTCGTTCATGGCATCGGCTAAACTCTCGATGAGTTTGTCGTCCTTCTCAAGCGAAGATCCACCGACTTCGTCCGGCCAGGAGCCGTAGATATCGGTATAGCTTTCTGGACCGTTGTCGATAATCAGCGCATTTTCTCCGTAGTTTTTGCGAGTACTGGCTAGGACATAGCGGGACTTTGGGGTCGGTAAGGGATCAGAGCGAACCGGTTGGATCCTCAAGCTCTGAAGATCGAGCTCCTCGGTGAACAGATCTAAGGTGTCGTTATCTTGGCGCTGCGCGTTAATTGTAGCGCTTCCTACCTGAGTGCTGCCCTCGGGCGGGCTGTTGGACCTCAAAGATCCAGGGGGTTGGAAGGTTTTGAAGGCAAATTGCGGGCCCATCCAGAGCCGTCTGTGAGGCGGAGCATGGGTCTCGATATCGATGTTAGCAAGCCAATGGTCGTCCTGTGAATTGTTTCCTGTACTTTCAAGAAGTTCATCCATATCTGCGTCAAAGCAAATAGAGAAGGAACGTTAGTTCGAAAATGGTCAACTTGATTGTTTTTCAATAGACCTCTATCTCTCTCTATCTCTTTCGATCTCTGTCTACTGTTTCTACCTCTCTCTATATCTCTCTATATCTCTCTATATCTCTCTATATATCTCTATATATCTCTCTATATCTCTCTATATCTCTCTCTCTATATATCTCTCTATATATCTCTCTATATCTCTCTCTATATCTCTCTCTATATCTCTCTCTATATCTCTCTATATATCTCTCTATATATCTCTCTATATGTCTCTCTATATCTCTCTCTATCTCTTTCGATCTCTTTCCACCTCTCTCTATCTCTCTCTCTATCTCTCTCTCTATCTCTCTCTCTCTATCTCTCTCTCTATCTATCTTTCTCTCTCACTCTCTATTATAATGGCACCCAAATTAAATATTCTTTTTTAGTATAAATACACGGGTGATTATAGAAAATCGACACGCTGATTGGTCAAGCTACTTCGGATTATTTCACGATAATCACCTAAGTTTAGATACTTGTGACATCTTCGTGATATCACAAATTTCAACAAGGTTAGTTTGCTGGCGTCAACTAGTTTCCTATCCAGTCGTTTTATTATCCATGGTAATACCTTGAATTTATTGTCGACTATGAGCCAATGAGGATGCGATCACTAGCGACTTACCTTCGTTTTTCCTTTTTGGTCTGTTCATGTTTACCGTGCTTCTACATAAAAGGTTATCTTTAGACAGAAGGGTTTTATTTTCAGGGGCGTTGGCGAGTCTGTAAAGAAAAATGAAGGATTCGTTGAAATTAACATTTTACAATTTACACATGTTATTAAAGGGATATTCTAGACATAATACAAGTGCAATTCACATGAAAGATCTTACTAACTTTAGTTTATTTCCAAAGTTTCAGCATTCAAATCAATTAAGTTAAAAATATTTCGCAAATTGAATTTGGAGAGTTTGTCCAATTTCGACGCCACATTTGTTTCTTCGCAAATCATGACGTCACTGAGTGCTTCTATCTCATATTATGCCTAAGAAATTCCTCCACTTTCCCGAATGACGAACTAAATAGTGTATTTCGACTAATTATCCTCCGAAGAACATTCACAACAGTTATCACTATGTGATCGCCATCAAAACAACTTCACTGCCGATAAAGAAGAACTCAATGATGTGGGAAATTAGATATTAGTTGATATACTTTAATCTTTTAGTTTTAATCCTATGAACATTTATATGTGTGATAATATGTATTGGTGTTGATGACATGAACCATATGCTTAATTAGCTTAGTTATTTTAAAGACTTATATGACACTTATTGGGAAATAATTAGAATTCCACTGTGATAGTTTATCTACAGAGAGAACCACAGAGAGAGCGACTGACGAGAGCGGATTAAATCTTTACTATTTTATAACGTGAATAAAGCGAAATCTATTGTGTTGGCAGCAGTGCGCGCGAGGCGGTATTCCCAACATAAGTGGCACCTCCGACGGGATCGGCGACGAGAAATAACTACAAACTTAGTAATCATGGAGGACCTCGAATCAGAAATCACGGCAAAGCTACAAATGATGATGTTTACAAATAACAAGACCAACGGAATAGTAGAAAAGTCAAACACGGAAGCCATCGCACGACATCGCGATACCTTAAGAGCATTGGCGAAGGATGTCGACGCGCTGAAAGTGAGAATTGAACAAGCAAAAATTCACTGAAGGAAAAAAGTTGCGAAGACGTGGCCGAATGGAGTCTAAAGGTCGAAGAGCAAGTTGGCAAAGTGGATGTCGAAATATCCCTTCTGGAAAGATGGCTGGAAGATGTACGTTTAAAAGTCGATAATCAAAAGAGGAAAGACGACGAAGCCAACAAAACACACGCTCGGGAAGATCAACTGAAATTCGAACGCGAACAGTTGGAAGTCAAGCTTGAATTTGAACGAAAGCTCGAAGAGACAAGAAAGAGTGAGACGGGCGCCACCAAAGCCCCCCACGGCGCAAATACCAAACTACCCAAGTTGGAGTTCACCAAATTCGGAGGAAACTACACAGAATGGTTGCCCTTTTGGAATAAATTCCAGGTGGAAATTGACAAATCAAACCTTGCTCAGGTCTCAAAGTTCGCTTACCTAAAGGAACTCGTCACACCGAAGGTTCGAGCAGAAATCGATGGATTACCCTTCACGAACGAGGGGTATGAGAGGGCAAAGAACATTTTGTCTACCGAGTACGGAAGACCAAGTGAAATCGTGAACGCCTACATTCAAAATATTATGGGGTTGCCAGTCATCACAGGATCACAACCAGCAAAAATCCACGAATTCTACAAGCAACTGTCATACAATGTACAATCGTTGGAGACACTTGGTAAATTAAAAGATGTGGCAGGAAATGTGAGAAGCGTTCTTGATAAACTGAAAGGGATAAAACCAGACCTGGTGCGAGGACACCCAGACTGGCAGGATTGGGACTTTCCTCAGTTGGTACAGGCACTCAAGATATGGAAAGAAGTTAACCCGGTCGAGACCAAGGAGAACGGCTCAGAGAGGCCACCTTTCAAACGCGAAAGAAATTTCCAAGCCAATGACCAAATGGACACGGCGAAAAGTTGTGTGTATTGCGATGCAAGAAGTCACAAATCCATCAACTGCGACAACATCGTGACACCGGCGGACCGCAAGAAACAGTTAAGTATTAAACGTCTGTGCTTCAACTGTACAGGAAGCAAACATCGCGCCGCAGAATGCCGAAGTCGTGCGGTGTGCCAAAATTGCCAACGGAAACACCATTCGTCAATTTGTGACAAGCCCTCTGGTAATCAACCAAGTGAAAAAATGATGACAGCCACGGGTGTGAAAAATGGAAATGTTTGTCACCCTGTCGTTGTGGTTAAAGTTAACGGGATCAAATGCCGGGCACTGCTCGATACCGGAGCAGGAAGTTCGTATGTTTCAGCAGCGTTGATGGACCGACTTCACATGCGCCCACAGCGATCAGAGATTCGTCGAATTGAAATGATGATTGGGGAAGTCACGAAGCGTGTTGAGCTGTACAACCTAAACGTGAGCAGTGTGACAGATGAATTTTACTTTCGAAACTGAAGCGACAAAGGTCGACCGGAAGGAATTGCTGACAGTGGAAAACCCGAGATATCAAGAAATCATCAACAAGTACCCCCATTTAAAAGGTGTACACATGGACGACCATGATAACAAGGAAAGACTTCCGATTCATCTTATCCTCGGTACCAGCGACTACGCGAGAATCAAGATTGACATGGCCCCAAGAGTCGGACTTCCTGGAGAGCCTGTCGCAGAGAAGACAAGATTCGGGTGGTCCTTGATGTCACCAGGTGCAGAGACGGACCTAAGCAGCATGTTCCTAGCTCAGACTTCCACTGCAGACTACGAGCACTTGTGCCGACTCGACGTGTTGGGCCTAGAAGACGCCCACCTGGTGATCAAGGTACGGTTCACGCTGAGTTCAAAGAGCAACTCAAGAGAAGCAAGGAAGGATGGTATGAAACCGGACTTCCGTGGAAGGGAAACCACCCTGTCTTACCCAACAACAAGACCGGAAGCCTGAAAAGACTCAGCAACACGGTGCGTAAACTGGAGAGAATTGGTCTGTTGGAGCAGTACCATACAGTAATTAAGGATCAACTTGAAAGTGGCGTGGTCGAGCTAGCTGAAAACGATGCAAGCGGCCAAGAGTTCTATATACCACACAAGGCAGTCGTACGAGAAGCAGCAGAGAGTACCAAACTCAGGATCGTTTACGACGCCTCCGCCAGGGCCCACGACAAGGCACCCTCGCTGAATGAGTGTCTCGATCCTGGTCCAACCCTGCAAAATCAACTATGGAAGGTACTGGTACGTGGGAGATTCCACCCAATAGCCATCGCCGGAGATATAAAACAAGCGTTCTTGCAGGTCAGAGTTCGGAAGGAGGATCGTGACGCCTTGCGATTCCATTGGTTCGAAGATACCACGACAAGACGAGTCCAGACCTTTCGGTTCACCAGAGCGCTGTTCGGGTTGACCTCATCTCCATTTCTCCTGGGGGGAGTAATCAAGGAACACCTAGACACCTGTCGGAATGCTGAACCCAAATGTGTAGATGAAATAGAGCGAAGCCTCTATGTCGACGACCTGGTGAGCGGAGGACAGACCGTCCAAGAAGCACGGCAATTGAAAATTACTGCAATTGACATATTCTCAAAAGCGGGATTCACCTTACACAAGTGGCATTCAAATGCCACGGAATTACAAGTGACGGAGGATTCTCCTGCGGCGGACGATGGAGCCAAAACTTTCGCAAAACAGCAATTGGGCCATCACCTGGTAAAGAATGTAGTATCCTTGGACTTTCGTGGGACAAGGAAGAAGATACTCTCGGTATCAACTTCCCGAGCGAAAGATTCCCAGCGACAAAGAGAGGAGTGCTCGGAAAAGTGGCGCGGATTTATGACCCCCTTGGACTGGCGTCACCACTCACACTGCAAGGCAAGTTTTTGTACCGCGAAGCCTGTGATGCCCATATCGCCTGGGACGCTCCACTACCGCATGATCTGCAGAACGATGGATGAAGTGGCAGAACGGATTACCAATGCGAGTGACAGCGCCCCGAAGCCTCGCGAACTTTCCAGAAACCATACAACGGATCGATCTTCACACATTTGGAGATGCGAGCGGTAAGGGTGTTGCAGCGGCAGTATACGCTGTGGTGAAGCAGAAGTCCGGAACGACCAAGGGGCTAGTAGCAGCCAAAGCTAGACTCGCCAAGCAAGGACTCACCATACCTCGCCTAGAGCTTGTGTCCGGTCATATGGCGGCCAAATTGGTGAGTAACGTAAAGGAAGCGCTGATAGGATTTCCTGTGAATCAAGTGGTGCATGGCTGGCTAGACAGCAGCGTCGCCCTTCATTGGATCCGGGGGAACGGAGAGTATAAACAATTTGTCCACAATCGTGTACAGAAGATACAAGAAAAATCGTTCATCAGGTGGAGGCATGTCGGGACCCACGAAAACCCAGCTGATCTTGGTAGCCGAGGAGGAGATGTTAAGACGAGATAGCAACGAATCTTGGTGGCATGGGCCTAAGTGGTTAGAGCAACCAGCGGAGTGGCCACCAGACATTGTCACCAGCGGAACGAAGGAATCACAAGAAGAAGCGAAGGTGACCAAACAATTATTCGCAATGGCCGGGGAGAGGAAATCTGATGACTTCGACCGACTCCTCGAAAACCACCACCTTTGGACCACATTGAGAATTGGCGCGTGGATCTGTCGATTTATGGGGAACGCCAGGGTAACGAAAGGGCAGAGAATCACCGGTCCACTCACCACTGACGAAATTAACCAACAGAAACAGATCTGGTCAAAGAGAGTGCAAAATTCAGCAACAAGCTCATCCAGTGTTGAGGAAGACCGAGAGAAACTAAACCTGCAACAGAACGAGAATGGAGAATTGGAGTGCCGTGGGCGGATACAGGGGGATTACCCCATCTATCTCCCAGACTCGTCACTGTACTCTGAGAAGCTAGTGCAGTATGCACATGAAATCACCTTACACGGGGGAGTGGCATTGACGATGGCCAAAGTGAGAGAGGATTATTGGATTCCAAGGCTACGTCGGCTGGCTAAACGCATCATCAAACGATGTCCTGGTTGTAAGCGGTTTCAAGCCAAAGCATTTGCAAATCCCCCGCCTGGAAACCTCCCGCGAGACCGAACCGAAGGTACCACTCCCTTCCAAGTCGTCGGGGTAGATTACGCAGGACCAATCCGATACCGGGCAAAACAAAGGAAAGAGAAGAAGGCATATATCGTCCTATATGCCTGCAGTCTCACCCGAGGACTGTACCTGGAGCTGACGAACACCTTGGAGACGGATGAGTTTCTAAGAAGCTTAAAGCGACTGATTGCGAGACGTGGCCGCCCAAAGAAGATTTATTCAGATAACGGGAAAACCTTCATAGGAGCAGCAAGGTGGCTCAAAGGGGTAATGAGAGATGAAAGAATCAACGATTTTCTGGCAGAAAATAACATCGTCTGGCAATTCAATCTAAGTCGAGCGCCATGGTGGGGTGGGCAGTTCGAGAGAATGGTTGGACTCGTGAAGCGAGCACTCCATAAATCCATTGGAAACGGCTTCCTCACCTGGAACGAGCTGGAAGAAGTGCTGCTCGACATAGAAGTTGCTCTTAACAACCGACCTCTGAACTACGTCGAGGACGATCTACAAATGCCAGTACTCACACCGAATGCGTTACTATTTGGGCGACCAAATATGTTACCGGAGGAAAATCCTCAAGAGATCAAATCCCAAGATCTTCGTAAAAGAGCAAAATACCTGAAAAGATGTAAGGATGTACTGTGGACGCGATGGACCTCCGAATATCTGAAGGCCCTCCGAGAGAAACACAACCTCAAGCACAAGGTATCACAACACAACCCTGCTGTAGGAGATGTTGTTATTGTCAAGTCGGATGAAAGAAATCGGGGAAAGTGGAAACTTGGAATCGTAGAGAGGTTAATTCCGGGGCGTGATCAAGTTGTGAGAGCCGTAAGATTACGAGCTGGAAAATCTTATCTGGAGAGACCACCTCAGCAACTGTACCCCCTGGAACTTTCCTGTGATAGATCAACAACTGCAGAGGTACAGAAAACCCTGAACGTCAAGGCTCCCAAGTTCAGGCCAAGGCGAGCAGCAGCTGAAGCAGCAAAGAAACGCATTCGAGAAAATGCAGAGGGAGAACTCTGAACTACATGAGACAATAAATTTTCTTAATCTTTTAACTTTAGTAATAACCTTTCAACCATTAACAATTAGTCTCTAATCGGGACAAATCACATATACAAATTTGAAATACTTGCTTCATCGTGAGACAAGTAGGGGGAGTGTGTGGGAAATTAGATATTAGTTGATATACTTTAATCTTTTAGTTTTAATCCTATGAACATTTATATGTGTGATAATATGTATTGGTGTTGATGACATGAACCATATGCTTAATTAGCTTAGTTATTTTAAAGACTTATATGACACTTATTGGGAAATAATTAGAATTCCACTGTGATAGTTTATCTACAGAGAGAACCACAGAGAGAGCGACTGACGAGAGCGGATTAAATCTTTACTATTTTATAACGTGAATAAAGCGAAATCTATTGTGTTGGCAGCAGTGCGCGCGAGGCGGTATTCCCAACAATGATGATATATTTTCAAAACAAATATGGCGTCAAAATTCTTAAATTTTTAATTTCAACTAGCTATATATTCTTATAACAAAATTAATAGGAATGCTGAAACTTTGGGAGTAAACTAAAGTCTTTCATTTGAACTTTATTTGTATGACTTCTGCTGAAATTGAAGAAATCAATTTTGGTAAACTTTTGGGTAAATTATTGATAAACGTCTCGATTGGGATAATCAAGTGGATAAGGTCTACAAAATACTAAACTCTAGACTTTATTTGTTTAAACGCATTCACGAAGCCTTCCTTTTAAGTTCTAGGATCAAATTTTACTACGCTTTTATATATCTGCATTTACTATATTGTGTTATAATTTGGGGAAATGCGCGTAACCAGTTAATTGACACATTACTCAAACTTCAAAAAAGAGCAGCCATGAGATTAACATTAAATGAAAATATATAAACTCTTTCAGTTAGTAGTATTATTTCGTAAGCTCAAATGGATTCATAATTTAATAAAAATGAGGAAGATAATAATGGTAGTTAATTCCTTGCGAAATTCAATACCTACTGAAGCTCGCAAACTTTTTGTTTTTTCTCGTGAGACGCATGGGCTTATACACGATGGTTCTTCACTGATCTCAAGCAATCATCAGCTAAATTGAATTTTCTAAATCCAAACTTTCCTACAGTGCTGTCTCTGTATATATTCCAAAACTCGAAATTTTCCTTCACCATAAATCCTTAGAACGTATTATTAAATGCGTCTGCTATAATTAAACATTTCTAATTCATGCTTTTCTTTTTATTCAATGAAATGCATGAATTATATATTATTTATTACCCAGGGCTCAAAATAACGGCCGGTATAGGTCGCCGGTCAAAATGACCGGTCAACTTGATTTTAGCTCGGTCAAAATCTGTTTTTGACCGGTCATTAATACGCATACACTTACAGTGAAACAAATAATAACGAATTTGTTTCGAGACATCGCTTTTATTGTTTCATGTTTTAAACGCTCAAGACGTTAGCAATCACATTGTAAAAGTGAACAGGCAACGTTATCATCGTTGATTAGGTAGTTGTCGAAAGTAAATAAAATTTTATTGTTTTCTAGATATAATCTTAATATTGAGTTATAAACTTTACTCATTATACAGGTAGTCTTTGACGGAGTTAAATGTTTCATCCCACTTACTATATTTAGCCTAAAACGACTCGCCTACCTAAATAATTATTACCAATTACCAAAAACCAAAGCGTTATTCTTGTCAATTGTGTATAAATTGAGCACATGTTAACTTTCAAAGTTAAGTCAAGAGCAGCACAAACTCTTCATTCCAACTCAGCCAGCTCTCTTATCAAAGTGTTATCTTGCTTGACTGAGTCTGTACCCTCGACGTACGCTGCTCACCTCCTTCCTCCGAAACAAAATCGAAACCTTTCAAGTACAACCATATTTACGTTTTGGACAAGAACAAACAATGTTTTTGTCGTACGTAACTTGACGTACTTACAGTGAAATTACGTACTCGCCATGAAATACACAGTCTTTCTCTGACAAGAATTCAGCAGATATGCCGAAGAGAAGGCATACAAATGTGTCGACCGGTCAAAATGACCGGTGAGGTAAAAAATTGACCGGTCAAGAGGCATTTTTGGCCGGTCATTGTCCGTTGACCGGCCGTTATTTTGAGATTTACCTTTCTCTATTTTTAGCAAACACCAAAAAATAGTAATGTAATACTAAATATATATTTGTCATTGTAATTATTCATATGTATTGTATATTAGTTTTATGTAATTATTAATATTTATTGTTAGAGGGCCATTAGGTAGAATACCTCGTATAGAGGTAATAATCTATACTTATTTATTTTTACCCTCATTAAATAAAGTTTTTATTATTATTATTATTATTATGACACAGTGACGTCACGGCGGACACCGCTGACTATTTCAAGATGGCTGGCAAAGACGCGCTTTTCGAATCATTTTTCTCAAAAAAATTATTTGAAACAACTTATATAACTCCTCGAAAGGCATTTCAATAGACGAGTTTCAGGGTCATGCGCAGTAGCAACTTTATTTCAAATTTTCATGAGGTAAAAACAACTGTTTTAGCTAGAAAGATCATATTAAAAATAGTAAAAGTGCAAAGTTTGAGACAAATCGGGCAAATAGTGCGAAGCTACACACCTCGGAAGTTTTGCTCTTCACTATGGATTTAATAGGGATTTTGGCTTGGTGTGCAACGCCCGCCCGCCAAGCCAAAATCCTCATTAAATCACTAATAAATCCCTTTTGAAATGGCCAACTTTCTGCTTGTGTAACTTCTTCCTTTTTTTACACAATTCCTTTCAAACTTTGCACTTCTACTATTTTCAATATGCTCTTTCCAGCTAAAACAGTTGTTTTTACCTACGATGAAAATTTGAATATTTGTTGCCACTGCGCATGATCGTGGAAGTCGTCTATTCGGATTAATTTTTATATGAAATTACATAAAAACTAGACTTAAAGAGTGAGTGTCAACCGTCGTGCATACCAATTTGACGTGGTAAATACTTCGGAAATTCACCGAGTCTTAATTCTCCGAAAACCCTATGAAGGCTTTCTTATTCATCCACAATCTAAATGCGTTCACTCGGAGCCTGATTTTTTGGTTTGAACCCTCGTCACTTAGTCTTCCACGCTTCGCCTCAGTCAAGGCTGACATAATAGCGCTCCGTCGAGATGACGTCAGTACCGATGTTTGTCCGCTTTTACCCATAATTCTTGCGGCCATAACAAAAGAAATAGCTCATTTGCAATCATTTGTGAGTCAAAATTTGGTTTGTTTGTCCGCTTTTTGAGCTATTAATAGCAGCCAGACTCTACACTATTCGAAACGAAAGTAAAAAATGTGAAAAAAATGCAAAAATAATTACTTTATATGGTATGTCTTCTCTCAATTGCAATGCGCCACGGTTGACACTCATTTTATTCTCACTAATTTCTCGCAAAGTCAGAGTGTACAAACCTATAGATGGGCCATTTTCCTTTGGGTGTAGCGATTGCTTCGTATGGCATATCTTCACTTTGTGGACTGCTCTTCAAAGGATGAATTTCAATATTATATTCAACGAGGTTGCCATAGTTACTCACAACGAATAGCGGATCGACGGGTGACACGCGCGATGGATCTATGAAGAAAGAAAAAACACGGGGCCTATTTTGAAAATTTAGAACTGCCCATTTCAAGTTTCAACATACGCTAAGGCATGAAGACGACATTTTCGAACGACAATATATATTACATTTCTTCTTGGTAGAACCTAAAGATTACTATAATATGTAAAATCCACAAACCCCGGATGGGCACTTTATCAAAACGTTCCTGAATAATTACGATTATGAAGTTGCAACTTCTCAATTCAAAAACTTACCAATCCTCCGTGGTGGATTAGTATTGCTAGCAATCCATGCCCTGGAAGATGCAAACTGTGCTGCACCTCCAACAGCTTCATTTGAAAACAATCCATTGGCTCTTGTTAGGTTTGTGGGTGAGGTACCAGCACTACTGCCAGCTGTGTTACATCTGAAGTAAATTAGTATTATTATTACAATCTTTTAACAGGAAAGTCTATTCACCCCAGGGTGGTTTTCGATAGGGTTACGATAGCAATTTAAAATATATAATAAAATATATAGTAAAAGTATAATACAAAGTAATAAAAGTATAATATGAAAAGGAGAAATAAGAGAACTTCAATGTGTCGAAAAATTCTTAAAGTGCATATAACGTCTGTGGGGATTTAACATATTTGTAATCTATGGATTCTCCTGAGATAAATTGTAATATATCTTGCCAGCTGAAAATTTCATCTTCATAGATTTTTTTGCTGTTAAAGTTGACGGAAATGTCATCATAGCGGGCATCTGTCTATATGAAAACCTCTTTACAGATTCCCGCTATGACATCATTTCCGTCAACTTTAGGTTAGATGTAGCCTGCGCTGGCAGGCATTCTAGTTGGGGGGGGGGGGGGGCGGGAGGGCGCTTCAGGCGGGAGGGTCGCCCGCCCAACTAGAACGCCTGACCTCATGAAGGAGGACAGATCGTCCGAAACGTCGTCCATGAAGATACGCGAGTACTTTTCGACACATCGAAGTTCTCTTATTTCTCCTTTTCATATCATATCCAGTTCTTTTAAGAACTTAGCAGCTTTCATATTTTTTTCGTACAATAAAAAAATATATAAATTTTTTTTTTTCCCGTCCAATTATGTAAAGATCAAATACTCCTGGGGACTAGTCCCCAACTCACCTTGATGACGACCCCAGTTTTATCTGTATATATGGTGTAAGCAGTTCAGGGTGTGGTAACGGAGGCATACGAGGGTTGACCAAACCATTGTTGCCGACCAAAAGGCAATCCTTGGCCGTAGTTAATGGTCCCAGTGGGTTGGTGCTTGGTGAGCCAGGTTGTACTAGAACAGGGTTACGTCCGTTGTTCTCCGTGAGATCTTCCAGTCCAGCACTCGTGTGAAATCTGCTGCTGCGGTTCACAACACGACCGGAGTTGTGAGTTCGTAAACTGACAGGGCCTAAATAAGTTGGGGGCAAAAATTAAATGGGAACTGAAGACCTGAAGAAGTGTTATGTTTAGAAATGTTACTATAAAATAACATGTCTACTACGCAAGCTCTGATTGGTCAATACCCATGTTTGGATCAGGCCATCCCACTGATCTCAGGCCTTCTAGGAAGGTTTTCCCCTAATTAGAGCGAAAACATGTATTCGACGCTTTAAAGGCAAATAATTATCCTAATGATTTTCTAAAAAACAGTTTAAAATCTGCAGTTACTCCACCGCGTATTAGTGGTAATAATTTTGGAATTTTCCCACGCAATCTCACTGGTAGGTTACGCACGCGTGCTTCGACAAAGCAGAATTTTCCTTTTTTGAAAAGAAAACAGCCTTTTGGTGTTGTTTTAAACGCGTACGAAATTGACGTTTAGTCTGACCGATGTACTCCTGATCACAGTCATTGCACGGAATGGAATAAATAGCGTCTTTCCTCTGTCCCTTCGAAATACGATCCTTAGGTTTCGCAAAAATATGACCCAACGTCAAGAAAGGTTTTTGAGCAACTTTTACATTGAAACTACCTAAGATTCTTGTAATTGGTTCCGTAATCCCTTGAATATACGGAACAATCGCAAAACCCATCACCGAACTTTCGTTCTCCGAGTTTGTACGCGCTATCTTCAGAGACGTTGTCTAGAGGCTATCAATCGCGCCCATGCACGCCCCATTGAATCGCGATGACGGTGGTTTATTACCCGCAGAAGCTTATTTGCATCTGATTAATAGATAACGTCATCATCGGTTCTATGATGGTATAAATAGGGATCCTAACTTTACAACGATCACCCCTGATGAAGACACTAGATTGGAGTGTCGAAACGTTAGGTCATGGACAGTAACTTTTAAAGTCACGTTCAAAAAACGTTTTAAAGCCAGAGTAGCGTCAAACTATGTCTGATTTAGTGACATATAATGTTCTTACCGCCATAGGATGTGATGGGGAAAACATGAGATGTTCCTCTTTTTGTTGTTACCGTCACCCAGCGAGCATCATAGGAAAAGGCCACGTTACACACCTATAGTAATGAAAAATATATACACATAAAGACTTATTAAAGTAGCTATCACCCCAAATACCTGCATATTACTGATAGAAGATATTACATGCAATACGATATTACATGCGAAGGTACGAATTGTATCTTCGAGTGTTGGTAATAGAGACCTTAATGGCTGGTTTTTATCTTCGAGTGTTGGTAATAGGGACCTTAATGGCTGGTTTCCACTCAGGAAAACGGAGAGGAAAGTTTCCCACAGACGTAGAAAGTTTTCTACAGACGTAGCAAACGAGGTTAATACAGAATTTAGTATATGGGGTTTGGTTCCTTTTCGGTCTAAAATAGTTACATTACCGTTGCCATGGTTTCTCCTCTATGGAGGGTATACATGTGGTGGATAGCACCAAGTGAGGGACACGCAGGATGAGGTAGGATATGAAAGATGTGGAAGTCCTGGCCAAATGTGTCGGCAGTAAATAGGAGTGAACCACTGCAAGAGATAAACAGATGATGAATGAATGAGTGAGTGAATGAATGAGTGAGTGAACGAATGGATGTTCCATCCATCGAAGGTTTTCCCCTAATTTAGAACACAAATTATGGCACCATTACAGTAACCATGAAGCCGAGAATATTTCGTGGCGGCCATATTGTAGTGACCACCGTTGGTCACTCCAATATGGCCGCCACGCGCTAATTCCGACTTTATAGTTACTGTTATGGAGCAGTAGTTTGTATTCTTTATTATGGGAAAATCTTGGACAAGTAATTCATTTAAGTATCTTAAAAGGTCAGACACAGATAGTTTATGTCGCCTATAGTAAAACTATATAACGTGGTCCAAACAAGATGGCCGCCACGAGCTACTTCAGGCTTCATTTTCTGAACAATAGTTGCTCGATCCAGTCTTTATTTAGAGATCAGTGACGCGACTTTACCAACCATATTGCTTTTTCATCGCGGGAGTGAAAACAATCAGCGGTGTCCGCCGTGACGTCACTGTGTCAAACCTAATCTCCAACTTTTGTTCAATACTTGAGAATCTTACTTGAGAAACTACTATGAGAATCTTCGGATGACATTTTGGATTAAACCTGTGGAATTTTACTTTGAAAATACACTTCAGTAGCAGATCAAAAGACTGTGAAAAGTTAGCACCTGGATTTAGGTTTGACGTAGTGACGTCGCGACGGACACCGCTGACCGTCTCTACTCCCGCAATGAAAATGGCTGGCAAAGGCGCATGTT
The DNA here is from genome assembly GCA_035772405.1 of Chrysogorgia sp. JL179-B06. NCBI lineage: Eukaryota > Metazoa > Cnidaria > Anthozoa > Scleralcyonacea > Chrysogorgiidae > Chrysogorgia > Chrysogorgia sp. JL179-B06. Next base: position 55,509 of record JAYKKM010000421.1, read on the forward strand.
TCGAATCGTTTTTCTCATTATCAAAACTAGACTTTAGTGCCACTTTAAAATTTTGGGTTTTTTCATATTCGTAATCTTTGGGTTCTACGAAAATTTCATCTTCATGCTTTTTCCGCTGCTAAAGTTGATTTACTAGTCGCAGGGAATGACGTCAAAGCAGGGACACGCGAAGTCATTGCACACTAATTCAACAGTGAAATACAAAGAAAGTTTGGATCTGAACTTTAAACACACCTGTTTAGACAAAATTCGCTCAATTCCCAAACTTTCATTGTATTCTATATATATCCCCAATTAGTAGGCCACTTGTGGCCCGCTAGAAGACACGACATATTAATAAAGTTGCTAACTAACTGACTAACTTTCACTGCTGAATCAATGTGCAATGTTTTTGCGTGTCCCTCATCCTTTGACGTCAACTGTGAAAAGTAAATCTCTTTAGCAGAGGTAAAAAGTATGAAGATGAAATTTTCGCAGACAAGACATTTTACAATTCTTCTCAAGAGATTCCAAAGATCACAAATATGTAAAATCAGAAAAACTCGGATGGGCACTTTAACGATGATTTATCGACAAGAGCATTTCCTGTTTTAACAATTCCAATTCCTGCTCTGCTATGAGACAAATAGATAAGAATATTACTTCTTCTAATCACAGAGGGGATACGGGAATATTGATAGGCTCCTATGCCAGTGCAAGACTACTTATCTCTTGAATTGCGGATACAAAGAGGGTGAGAATATTAAAGAGTTATTAAAAGGATGAGTTACCCAGCATCAAAAGCCAAGGCAGATAATGGTTGGCCAGCATGAGCGGGAAAGTGTGCTATTGCAGTTTCTCTCAAATGATCCTCTTTCTAAACAAAAAAAATACAGAATATGTAGTATTTAAAACACGAGAAGGAGCGTTTTATCATATTTAAAATGCGAGCGCGCAGCGCGAGCCTTTTAGATATGATAAAACGCAAGTTCGAGTGTTTTAAATAGCTTCAAAAACAATTGATTGTAATCACTAGGGAGTGTACTGGTTTTTATTTTCTATTAGAGGTAAATTGGGTTGATGTGTGAAATGCAAATTAGCAGGAATTTTATATAAAGTTCGTATAGACTTTATATAATTTTCATGCTGATTAGTATTCATGGTTTTATCAGGTATAAAAGCCTTGCGCGTGACTAAATACGGAAATGTGATTGGACAATTTGGTTAATGAATATTAATGAGTTTTTGAAGTAATGTTTAAAACACGAGCAGCAGTGTTTTATCAGATATAAAACACGAGGCGCAGCCGAGTGTTTTATATCTGATAAAACACTGCTGCGAGTGTTTTAAACGGCTTAAAAAACGACCAGCATTTGGTAAGTTCGTTGGCGTAGTAATTTTGAAAAATAACGTTGTCTAAGCCGAGAAAATCAAAGCTAAAGTTTATGTAAATTAGGATGAATCTTTATCACATATAAAGATAGGACACGGTGGTGATTTTCCTTTGTGTTTTCCTCATGAATTATTAATGATTTTTTAAATAATGTTAGAATAGGTCCACTAATCTAACATTATATTTGACGTTTGAAATCTTTGAATTAGGACAAATAACCATATGTCGCATTTTCCATGCCGTAATCTCTATTTACCTCATTCTCGTGGTGTACTTCCACGTCAAGGATAGTCACAATTCCTGGAGTGGTGGATGTACTTTTAGACGACTAAATAGTGTAAAGTAACAATAATAATAATTAATCTTTATTCAGTGTTTTTCACAATGGTCCTGTAGATAAAAAATAACAATAGAGAAGTTAGATAAAAGAAGACGCCCGCTATAGGCGTTAACTCGGGCTACTTTTAGGGACATGGCGCGCATATTGCCTGCGGAGATGGGTATGCATTGGTGGCATGTTAGACAGTTGGAATTAGAAAACCTGCTCACTTGTCTTATATTACAAAGGATAATTTTTAATGCATTGATTTCTGTAATCAGGCACTGAAGGCATTGTGCAGTGGTCGTTTAAAGTGGGAAACTTTTAGAAGCAAGTTGGGCTGGAAATGAGGACGAAGAAAAACCAGGCGTCTACATGCAGAACGCCTGACACGCAGACGAGATTTAATGTAAACACGGCAATGCTATTTTTTCTAATATCTGTTCGATTGAAGGTCTTCGTGTGCCAAAATTTGGCAAGGTATACGAATATACAAATGGCAAGGTATACAAAACATATCTGTTACGAAATTACATCGGTTTAATGGACATAAAAGCATTAAATCATCGGGTATTAAAACGACGAATAGATCTTGAAGCCATATGTCGTTTGATTTTAAAGACGAGTCTCGCTTTAATCGCTTACGCATTTTCTCATATAACATCTGATCTTCACATTTTAAGTAGACGAAACGTACAATGTTCGATTCGCCAGATTCAAGTGATCATTTCGATATAGAATTGATTTAAATCGGACAAAAACACAACGTTTCATAATGATTAATATTACGGAGTTTCACGGGATAAATGTCAACACAGTATAATAATATTTCCCTGTCCTTCGGCTGTCCATTCCGTCTTCATGATTGATCATCTGTGTTTTTCTCATCTTGGAGAGAATCTTTGCAATGGTTTGCGGGTTTACAGGTCTCGGTAAACTTTTCCAACTGCGATTCATTGCCAATAAAACGAAAGTCCGAACTCGCTTCAATTCGCTTGCATGCCTTGCAACGACTATATGTTGTCATGTTGACGTTTCGTCCACGGTTCTGCGAGTTCTTTCTTTAATCTCTCATCTGTGTTTCTCTCATCTTGGAGAGAATCTTTGCATTAGTTTGCGGATTTACAGGTCTCGTAAATGCTTTTCAGACTGCGATTCATTGACAACAAGGGTGAAGGCAAGGAACATTGAGGCAAGGGTGAAGACCCTGGGTACGAGTTATTTATGAAATAAATACAAATTTATGGAACCCCAAAAATAATACTAATACGAATACTTATCATAATGAAGCCGAAACTAAGACTCGTGCTACGGCCCGAGTAATTACAGGTGTATATTCAGGCTGTACACAGGCTAGTATAGAAATACGCAATACGGGATTTAATGTGTATTCCGCTCCTGGATTTGACCAGTTCTCTTAGGGAAAATTACGCCATTGTCACATAATAAAATACAATAATAATTGGTAGTACAAAGTATACAAGTAGATTCCATATATAGCATTAAACAAATATGGTACAGCCGTACAGGTTATCTGAAATAACTAACGTTAAACAAGTGAGATAACCTTTTAAATTTTTACTATTTTAGTTTTAGTCCCAATTTCCCAAACAGTTTTATCTTTTTAGTTTCTGTTTAGTTTCAGTACTCAGGGTCAAAATAATTTTAGTCTAGTGAATTGACGTTTGCTACTCAAGTTTAAACGCAAAATGCTTGAAGCGGTTAATCGAGTTAAGCCCCGACATTTGAAGTATGTAAACAAGTGACACATTCGTTTTCGCGCGCATCGTAAACGAAAATACTGACTGTTTGTAGTAAATTTTTGCTGGTGTAAAGCTCTTCTGTAGACTTTTGTGGTAATTAGTATAACAATTAAATTAAATAAAATCTACAACAGTACAGGATTTTATCGTTTTTTATCGGATATATTGTTAGGAGTAGGTTTACGATTAGGTTTAGGATTAGGTTTAGGATTAGGTTTAGGATTAAGTTTAGGATTAAGTTTAGGATTAAGTTTAGGATTAAGTTTAGGATTAGGTTTAGGATTAGGTTTAGGATTAGGTTTAGGTTTAGGTTTAGGATTAGGTTTAGGATTAGGTTTAGGATTAGGTTTAGGTTTAGGTTTAGGATTAGGTTTAGGATTAGGTTTAGGATTAGGTTTAGGACTAGGTTTAGGATTAGGTTTAGGATTAGGTTTAGGATTAAGTTTAGGATTAGGTTTAGGATTAGGTTTAGGATTAAGTTTAGGATTAAGTTTAGGATTAAGTTTAGGATTAGGTTTAGGATTAGGTTTAGGATTAGGTTTAGGTTTAGGATTAGGTTTAGGATTAGGTTTAGGATTAGGTTTAGGTTTAGGATTAGGTTTAGGATTAGGTTTAGGATTAAGTTTAGGATTAGGTTTAGGATTAAGTTTAGGATTAAGTTTAGGATTAAGTTTAGGATTAGGTTTAGGATTAGGTTTAGGATTAGGTTTAGGATTAGGTTTAGGATGAAGTTTAGGATTAGGTTTAGGATTAGGTTTAGGATTAAGTTTAGGATTAGGTTTAGGATTAAGTTTAGGATTAAGTTTAGGATTAAGTTTAGGATTAGGTTTAGGATTAGGTTTAGGATTAAGTTTAGGATTAAGTTTAGGATTAAGTTTAGGATTAAGTTTAGGATTAGGTTTATGATTAGGTTTAGGATTAGGTTTAGGATTAGGTTTAGGATTAGGTTTAGGATTAAGTTTAGGATTAAGTTTTGGATTAAGTTTAGGATTAGGTTTAGGATTAGGTTTAGGATTAGGATTAGGTTTAGGATTAAGTTTAGGATTAGGTTTAGGATTAAGTTTAGGATTAAGTTTAGGATTAAGTTTAGGATTAGGTTTAGGATTAGGTTTAGGATTAGGTTTAGGATTAAGTTTAGGATTAAGTTTAGGATTAAGTTTAGGATTAAGTTTAGGATTAAGTTTAGGATTAGGTTTATGATTAGGTTTAGGATTAGGTTTAGGATTAGGTTTAGGATTAGGCGAGAGGTATTTGATACGGTATTTCTTTAGTTATACTAATTACCCTCTATTCGCATGACGCGAAAACGAATATGTCACTTGTTTACACCCTTCGAAAGTCGGGACTTAACTCGGGCGTCGAAGTTGTTGATTGTCTTCGAGTTAAGCCCGAACAGCGAAAACAGCCTTGCGTTAATTCATGGAGTTAAGTCCCAGGAGAAAATGGGCGTGTAGGGGGATAACTCGAAGGGCTTAACTCGAAAAAGGGCTTAACTCGAAGATTATCTACCTCCTAAAACTATAGGGTTTTAGTTGACTAAAGCAACTGCACTACAAGTGACACAGGAAACTATAAGGAATAAGATAACACAGTGACTTTATTACTTACGTTATTTATCTGTGATTGATCAAGAGTGCTTTCTGACGTGCTAGAGCCAGTCCAACGACCAACAGTTTCACCTAAGATCACGTGTTAAGAAAACACGAGTAAATTCAAGAACTGTGCATTACTGAAATGTTTCGGATTTTATATCGGTTTATAAACCTCAATTGCTTCATATTATCATCAGCTAAAGTTCATCTAGGTTACGGCGGTTAATCGATAAACCAGAACAATCTTAAATGGGATGAACATATTTTCTCCACAGTTTCTAAAGCATCCAAGCGATTACACATTATTCGTGTGTTACGCCGCTCAATTTTGGAATACTGCTGTGTGGTGTGGCATAACGCCATCCCTTGCCATTTGTCTGACGATCTCGAAAGAATACAAAAGCGAGCTGCGTGTATCATCTACCCTGGATAAACATACAAAGAGGTACCCCCTAGGCTATGTGAAGACCCTGATGACGATATCTAAAGGAGGGCATGCGCACATGATTATCCCATTAGATCCTCGAATAACTGGACACTATAAAAGTGTAGAACAGAACGTTATTAAGCCTAGTTTCCATATGATCGCTACGATCGCTCAATTTTAAAACCGGCGATCGTAGCCTCCCGTAAAAAGAACTCGTTCGGATTGCATTTTAAAAGTACTGCCTTAAATCTCGTCCCAGTTTGTTTGGACGAACTTGCGCAAAGGAAACATCGTTTTTGGGTTCGACAGATATTTCGAATGAGAGAAGAGCTTGGAGCTTTTCACACTCTCGCTCCACAGCTTCGGGCACAGCTACGTCTTCATGACAGATAATTCTTTTACAGGTATTTACATAACATATTTACATAAAATGCTTTAGTTTCACTGATTCATCTAAATTTGCGTGATGTATACAATGAAGGATCCGTTTAATCTTATTACTGTAATGTGTTTTATAGATATATAGCCGAATGTCGCTGGGCTACATACCGATCGCTGAGATCGCCAGGATCGCTGAACCAGTGTTTCCATATAATCGCTGCGATCGCCGAGATAGAACATTTTCTATCGCTGCGATCGCCAGGATCGCTGAGCGTGTGGTTTCCATATGATCGCTACGATCGCCGGTTTTAAAATTGAGCGATCGTAGCGATCATATGGAAACCAGGCTTAAGAATAGCTTTTTCCGAATACAATCTCTACGGCTAACACAAAACTGTCTGATTATGGTAATTGAAACTCACTTTTAAATTTATTGAGCCTTTTCAACAACTATCATAGCACTTAAACGTAGTTTTTAACTTATCAAGTCATGTTTTAAAATAATTTGGTATTTTCTATTTTATGTGAAATTTCCAATCTTTGTAAACACATTGTAATTCATTTCCAATGCGAAAATGTGTCATTAAATCTTATCTTATCTTAAACGATGTTTTCACGAAACCGATTTTACCGATGTTGCTTCGAGGGGAAAACTGAAAAATCGGTCGAAGATCGGCATCTCCACAATAACAAACTGTGATAATGAACGACGAGTCACGTTTTTATAGCATGTTATCTTCATAGAGATCATATATAAGACTAGAGTGGACATTGGGGTCTGAATTTGGGACCCAATTGGGCGACGCCCTTTTGGGAAAATTGGGGGGCGAACTTCTTGGTTCCAGGCCTTTTTCTGCTATTCGAGAACGTCACGGTCCAAAACAAGGAATCGTAAATTCTACAATTTTTGCGTTTCTTTTTCACTATTTGTCTATTTGGCGATTAAAGTGCCTCTAACCTCAAAAATTTTTATTGTCTTATTTGGAAGAACTTTTAAAATGATAAGTAACTTCTTTTGAAGATTTTCGTTTCTTCGCGTCCTTTTGGAGATATATCAGTTTGTTTGATATGCAAATGTACGGAATTTACGTCACACATGCATAATGACTTATTGGAGAAATGTGTGTATCTCTTCATTCTCGAACGAAATTCTTTAAAATCGAGAAGTTTGGTGTTGGGCAGAAACACACACACGTGTTATTCACACTTTAGTGTTTTCATTTCATGAAGGCAAAGACATATAACATTCTCTGATAACTCATTATGCATGTGTGACGCAAATTCCGTACATTGCATATCAAACAAACTGATATATCTCAAAAAGAAAGCGAATCTTCAAATCTTCAAAAGAAGTTACTTTATCATTTTAAAAGTTCTTCCAAATAAGACAATAAAAAATTTGAGGTTAGAGGCACTTTAAGCCTGTTGTTCTATTGTTACTTGGACTATTTTCTGCTGAGTAAAAGATCAAAATGATTGCTATCATTGCTTTAATATGAAATTTAAATATAAAATTGCCCCCCAATTTACCCAAGATGCCAGCCTTCAATTGGTTCCCCGCGGATGACTGAAATCCCTCTAGTTTTATTTCTGATCTCTATGGTTCTTACCCTGACGATGAGTTGCGTTATTTATACTTACCAACCATTGATAATCCTTTTGTCAGTGTCTATGAGAACGAACGAAAGACAACAATTGTAAGTATACGTTATTTTACGTCTTCAATAAATGAAGGGACACTCGACCCCAAAAAACAGTCTTACGTGAGAATGGGTATTACTGTTTTCTTCTAATCATAGGCGTACGAGACGGGGGGGGGGGGGCTGCAGCCCCCCAGTTGTCCGAAAAATTAGCTCTATTCGGGCAAAAATGGTCTTGTTATTCGGGCAAAAAGGGTCCTAATATTTGAATGCAACTTAATGACATTATAACGGATTCTCATTGATGGAAATCTGAGATGAAATCTGAGATGTCATTGTTGTTCATTGGTTAAAAGTGGCATATAGCCAGGCCTTGGTCCGGGCGTTGTCTAAACGTAATCTCGTATATTCAACTTGAATACTTGAATATACCTAATACATTTGGTTTTGTGACTAATTGCTTTTCCTTCCTTCTCTTCTGCTGTCGTGCAACGCATTCCCTATGCGCGTTGCGGGAGAGATATCCACGCGGTCTAAATTTGGAAAATCTGTGTTACTTTAACGGTAATTAAATACTTCGAATACCGCACACTGCCGCGGCTGCAAAAACGAGAAAGTGCCCTCAAATTGCAGGTAATACACTTTCAGGGAATCAAAAATTCAAAAATTTTCTCGAGGGAGCATACCCCCGGATCCCCTAATATACATGTTTCCAATGCATGTTCATATACATTAATGAAAAACGTGCATGTGTAATAATGCTTAGGCTAAACAATAACAATTCGTGTGCTTCAGTAATATTGACATCATCATTTATTCGGGCAAGTTATGCTCAGCCCCCCCCCCCTACAAAATTTTGCCCGTACGCCTATGTTTCTAATATTTTTAGTTTGAGCGAAATTTGGTTTTGTTTTATCGTATATTTTTTGTAAATCAAAGGCGGCCATTTTTGTTCTCATTGCGTGCGAACGCGGTCGCTACCATTAATTTTTGACGTCATTGAGTGATTAGCCTGTGTAGCAAACGGTGATGGAAACACCATACAAAGAAACCCTTCACAATAGCAGGGCTCGAAATAAGCGCCGATCAATGATCGGCAAGAAATTGTTTATGATCGGCGGGAAAGCAGGGTTGGCGATCATCTTGATCGGCAAGAAATATATTGGACCATTCAAAAATAAGATTTCCCCTTCTTCAGAAAGGTTATTTTCCACCTCCATAGCGGCAGGTGTCATAACAACGCGACGTTTCTTTGCTGCTGGTCTTTCTTGGACAGCTTCTACCCCTGAAAGACGTTTGAGAACCGAGGTCATATTGTCATTCATTTTCTTCATCATCACCATGAGGCTCTTGTTCTCAACATCATCGTCGCTATTTTCCTCGTCTCCAGACAGTAGAGCCTTTACCCGCTCCTCAGAAAGGGCTGCCCCTTCAAGGAGGGTGCTCTCCGCCATAATTTAAGCTTCGTTCGATGTAAATTGAGTAAAATATATTTATCTGGTCTGCTGTACAACTGACTTCACAAAGGATCTTGCATAACTGATCTTCCGGTTCATTTCTATTCACGCTATTGTGAAGGATTTCTTTGCATGATGTTTCTAACTTTTTTTACACTCATTTCTCACTTACTTTGGCAGCGTTAAAAACAGCAGATGTGTATGAGTGAAGTTTGTCAGCAGAGACACCTCCCCTTGATTGGTACACTGGTAATAACTAAAGAAAAGTTTTGAAAGGGCTGATCGTATGGACAATAGACCAATAACAAGAGAGTATAGACAGACAAATATATAATAATAATAATAATAATATTTATTCAGGATACCCACGTCACCTAAGTGTTTTTCAGTGGGGTCCTGTAATACTTCACAAGATTACATTACATTGCATTGCATTGCATTGCATTGCATTACATTAGTACATTACATTAGTACATTACATTAGTACATTACATTAGTACATTACATTAGTACATTACATTACATTACATTAAAGTCATGTAACATTACATTACATCACATCACATCACATTGCGTTACATTACATTACTATTATAAACTGCACAATATGCTCTCACATGCACTTTGAAACTAATGAAATTGGTGTTTTTTCAGTTCATTTTTAAATATTGTTAGCGAGTTTGTGCTTCTATACACACACATCCAGAGTTACAAACCTTCCGATCAGCAAATGCTAACCATCTTGAACTCAGAGCAACTGGATTGACATTCGGCCCAGGGGCAGGAAAGCAGTCTGAAAGTCGAGAACCATGAGAACATCAGCATTCCTTTAACCTATGTTTACACACTGGGATTAATCGGGCCGATTTATGGTTATAAGAACCGCAGGATAGTTTCATAAAATGAAGCTTCTTATTAGCGCGTGTTTACTGTATACCATATTAAACTCACTTGTGATGCCAAATTTTTTACTCAAAGAAAGGGCATCTAAAACAGCAATTCTCTCTTGCAGACAGACAACCATGACTCTGGAATAAAAGACTTGTTCAATGCACAGTTTTTCAATTAACTACAGCATCCCTCACCTCAAAAACAACTCTACAAAAACACTGCTGTAGTGAATGTGGGAGAACTTCGAGTAGATCGTCAAGCTCATATCCTCAGAAAAATTATTCTGAGTCCCGGACAGGAATCGAACCTCATGTAACCTTCTGATTGCCGGTGAGACGCTCTAACCATTGAGTCACCGAGACTCAGATGGAGAGCGAAGGTTACAATGATGTACTGGTTCGATTGATATAATATGTACTACCTATGCGACAGTCACTATATATATCAGTAATGCTTGGATGTTTAAATATACACTGTTGTAGTGAATGTGGGGGAGTTTGGTGTAGACAGACGATACATGGACGATCGTCAAGCCCATATCCTCAGGAAAATGTTTCCCGGAATCCCGGACAGGGATCGAACATGTAACCTTGTGATTGCCGGTGAGACGCTAATGGTTGGAGCGAAGGTTGCAATGATGTACTGGTTCGAGTGATATATGTACTGCCTATGTGGCAGTCACTATATACCAGTAATGCTTGGATGTGTTAAATGTACACTGCTGTAGTAAATGTGGGAGAGCTTGGAGTAGACACACGATACATAGACGATCGTCAAGCTCGTATCCTCAGAAAAATGATTCTGAGTCCCGGACAGGAATCGAACTTGTAACCTTCTGATTGCCAGTGACGCTGCGCTCTAACCATTGAGCTAGCGAGACTCAGATGGAGAGCGAAGGTTACAATGATGTACTGGTTCTATTATATCGTATAATATGATATGACTTAGTATAAGTATAATATGACTTAGCTATTCTGAATATAGTAGCGCCAAAGCGCTATGAAAATGCTCGTATTAGATAAACCATCTAAAAACATGCTCTTGGACCGTCATTTTGAAAATGACCGTGACATCATGTGTTGGTAATTGTTGTATTTCTTACTGTTGTGTCCCCATCGTGGAGCCATATATCGCCCATTTTTTTATTGCAATATAGCGATTACAAAAATAACACTTAGAAGAAGTTTAAGATATCATTTTGATAAGTGAAGATATCATTTTTTTTCTGAATAGGAGAAACCAATAAATACTATAGTACCTTTTGTTTGAATGTATGTCATAGACTTCTGATTTAAAATCAATTGCTTTAACTTCTTCACCAGTATTCAATGACCAAACATTGACAGTTGAAAACGGACAGGAAGAGCTAGTGAGAGAGAGAAGGTGGAAGACAGCGATAATGAAATACCTCATCCATAGCATCCTTATAAGGATGTAAAAAGTCGTTTGGGGTGATGCGTTTGAATCGGACAATATTTTTGCAACGCGAAGGGCGGCCATTGGCGAGTGGTGATCTGACGAACTACAGGACCGGTATATAAAGAGCTTTTACGAAGGGTATACACGTTTGCGTAAAATAATAGGTACGTGTGTTATGTATTTAGACTCGCTAATTCCAAATCTGTTTTCAGAATTGAAAACGGTTAAATAGTGATGGAGATAACGTTGAAAGTATACGACAAAGCGCCCGGGCCGGCTGGCTGATTGCCGACTAATTTCTAAAAACATAAACCGTTTTTACGAAGGGTATGCACGTTCTCGTAATATAATAGCTACGTGTGTTATGATGTATTTAGACTCGGTAATTGCAAATCTGTTTTCAGAATTGAAATCGAGTAAATATTGCCCGAGTTAACGTTCAAAATCTTATCGACAGAGACTACAAATACAAATACGTGGTCTGGGCACTGCTGGGGTGGGGGATAAGTGGTAGAAAAGGAGAGCGAGTGGATTATTGCGGATTCGTATTTCTAGTTAATTTGTTCAACATGACATATTTTGGTGGACTGACAGACTGAGGTAAAAAGGCTATTGTCATGGCAATCTGTTTACTATCCAAAGTACTAATCATCTACCTTACCTCGCAGCATCACAAACAGCAACCAGTGGTCTCTTGTCATGAAAGACATCACATTTAGTAGCCGCTGAAAAAAAATCAATTGACTTTACCAACTCAGCTAGGCTGAGATTTGTATACGTAATTGGGCAAGGAAATAATGCCGTTTGCATATTACAGTATTTAATATACTTAAAGGGGGAGCTGTACCCAAAAAATAAATTACTTTAAATAAAAGGCCTTTAAGTATAATGTTTAGAAATGTTAATAGTTTTACGGTATCTGCTCTTGTACTCGAGAAATAACGTTTTCATTCTTGTAATTTTTGCTAATTCCCAAACGTGAGATATATAGGCAGTTTAAAAATAAATTTATTTTTTGGGTACAGTTCCCCTTTAAAAACATGTCAGTTTATCTTTGGTTGATCATTTCCTTTATTCTCATTACCTTCATGCTTGGTTAACCATTGATATTATTAGGAGAAGATAGATACTGATCACCCCTGGGGCATAAAGGGTTAAGGGCCTTTACGTTAGACCTCCTACACACTATTTCAGCAGTACAGTACACCAACCTTCTAAACTGCGTATGCAGCACAACACATTTAGATCATAATTACCATGCAAAGGTGTTTCTAAAATTTTGACGACTTTCACAGGACCTTGTCGTAATGAAACCAGTTCTTCTGCGTCACCATTTGACTGTAAGAAATACAATACCGGTATTACCAGTAACCGTGATAATAAAGACTTATAAACAGGCGCGAGCTAGGAATTACAGCTTGCTGCGGCACGCGGCACAAACATAATTTCTGAAAATGTTGAATACACTATAACACTGAGTTGTCATGCACAGGCTTTTAAAATTTGAAAGTTCTACCGACTGACTGACTGGCCACTTTTCTTACTGATGTAACCTGACGTTTATTTCTATTGCTTGTTTTGTAAAATGCGCAACGGAGTTCAAATATCGGCCGCAAAAATTGCGCGGGAAAACGACTCGTTCCTAGATGCGCAATAAATGGCGTCCACGGCAACCAATGACGGCTTTTTGGCGAAAATTGCGCAGCCATGGGAAATGTTTGCGAAAATTGCGCGGCCGCGGGGATATCCGTACATGCGCGATTCAAACTTTCATGATGGCCGCCGATAAAGATGGTTTCAGTCCCTAAGCGGCCATTCCGACTGAAGACCGCATTTGGCCAACAGAGACATTATATCTCCCAAGAGTTACAATCTTCAAAGTTGTTGGTTTACATTGTAAAATATCTTAGCTTCACTTGATCTTATCTTGGAGTGATTGCTGGGACACAAACCTAAGTTGAGCACGCACGTGCCCCCGCGTGCCATAGCGTGGCTACACCACTGCTTACATGTATACGGGAAAGTATTTGCCTGAGGTTTGTGCGATAAAACAGAAGGCAAATACTTCCTTTGTTTTGCCTATTTTGGACTATTGTGACACTGCATGGACCTGTTGTGGATAGTGATTAGTTGGAACGACTCCAAAGACGTGCTGCTCGCATTATGGTAAGATCACATAGCAGTGATGAGGCAATTGCACAATTGACGGTACCGAAAAAGATGGTGGCTGTACATTTTACCAGAATGCTTTGCGACCTTAAATCACCTGTAATAACAGCTAAACATTGTTTACCTTGTAAACATGAACTAAATACGTAAAAGCTTCGTTTTTACCAAACTTAATCTTTTTGAAACTCTATCCTCTGCTATTTCTACGAGATTCAATGTTTACTGCGCGCAAGGAATTATGGTTAAATGTACCAGTCGCTATCTTTTTCGGTACCGTCAATTGAGATATGAACCTCTTGTGAATCGTCGTGAACAGCATGTACTCAAATTTGTTAAACGTTGTATTCAAGGTCATGTTCCTCAATTCTTCCATAATTATTTTAAATTTAATAGAGAAATTGTATCTAGGCAAACTAGACAAAGTAACCATCTCCGCCCTCCTAGCGTAAAACTAGAGGGTAGTAAGAAATCTTTTTTTTATCATGGCTGTACCGTATACAATCGCAACTTGTAATATACGTATTTTTACTATTTTTATTACTTTTACTATTTTAAGTTTTAACACTTTTTTATTTTGATAATTCTATTTTATATAATCTGTATACATATTGTTATAGGGCCTCTATTGATAACAGCATATGATTTTATTATAGTTGAATGAGTTTACCCTATTCAAATAAAGGTATCTAATCTAATCTAATCTAATCAGTACAGACCGAGCAAACGAGGTTAATAAAGTATTTATTGTATGTTTTTTTTTAAATTTTCTTCCCTGTTTTCGTCTTCAACTTCTTCACGTATGTCTCGCTTCATTTTACATCAGTTAGGCATCTAACATCTGGGGTGTTAGAGTCTTGGCCTTTTTCAGGTTTTTCAGCAGGCAAGGTATGGCCATACCAATATGACATAGTTATAGTAAATTGTTTGCTACTCAAGCTTCAACGCAAACTCAGAAAAATGTTTCTGACGGGAATCAAACCCGCAACCTCATCTCCGGTTAGACGCTCTAACCATTGAGCTACCAGAACTCAGATGGCAGAATGAAGGCTATGTTGCGTACTAATTCGTACGTGCGACATAAAGGGCGGATTAAGGACCCCGGGGCAAATTTAGATTGTGGGGCCCCAAACATCTGAAAGTAAGCAGGTTGCACCCCGGTCTCTGGAGCTGCTGTGCATGGGAACAGTTATCGCTTATCAGTTGCTAATATAAATATTGACTGGGGTTTATTTTAACAAAATAATTTAAACTAAGTCCGTAGGTACACTGCGTTAGACAATAGGCATTTGTTACTGTTACTGATCTATATAATGATTCTGTAAAATATTTCAAGATTTTTAATTTTTTAAATGATTTTTTTGCTTTTGTGGTCTGTTCTTTCCTGCGTTTCAAATTTGAGCTGGGCCGTCAGAAGCTCGGGGGCCTCAGAAGCTTGGGGTACGTGCCCCAGTTGCCCATAGGTTAATCCGCCCCTGGCGACATACGTACTGTTAATTCAGCAGTCTCAATATCGGTCTGTATATCATAGGCGTAGGAACCAGGGGGACCCAAAATTTTAAATGGGGGGCTGAGGCCCCCAAAAATCAGGACAAGCGTTGACAAATTTAGTGTTTTTCCCCCAATTGTATTAGTATGACTATAGAGGCTAGGAAAGAAGCTACGGTAATCTACAGGCTTACGAGATTTTACAAGATTACGAGATTTTACAAACGGTTATAGCCTGAAGCGTTAGCGAACCCCTAAACCCTTGCCATGTGAGTGTTAGATTGGTTCCCACACCATTCTGTCAGTACTATAGGCGCAAAAAATGGTGTCACCTGGTAAGAGACAGCAGGCAAATCTTGGATTCATTTGAACTATGGTCGCTGTAGAATTAGATGGAAAAGTTTGCTCGATTGATTTAGCAGTATAAGGTGCAAATTCACATTTAAATTGCTTCGTTCTTCCGTTTGAGAATTTCAGTCTAAAATTAGCCAATCGTGTAATACAAAATTTGAGTGTCTCCATTCTCCAATATAGCCCTTAGATTTCTTGTGCACCATGCTAAGAGAAACAAGGGGGACTAGGGGTGAAAATGAGTTCTGGTCATATCATCCAATCAAGCCACCAAATGGATACAGGCATGAGATACATGCAACATTAATTCTCAGATATAAACACCTTATCACTGCATAGTCAAAGTCTGGAAACTCGGCAAACTTCGAAGCGACTATAATGAGCTACGTTTTGATGTTGAACCGTACCTTACACCGTGCACATCCTTTGTTTTAGGTTTATTAATATTTAAACAACACGGTTGAGCGATTAAACCCAAACGATTCTATTGGATGATTGCTTCATTATACTAAAATACAATAGGTTCAGTGACCGTGCACAAAATTGCATAAAGACGAACAAAAAGATAGAACAAAGACTTTAGCTGAGTTTCCAGACCATATCTGTTGTGGTCTAGTGGTTACCACACATGTCTATGAGCTGGGAGACACAGGTTCAAATCCTGGGTCGGACCACCACTCAGGGTCTTAAAAATTATTGAGGAGAAAGTGCTGCCTTTGCAATAATATCAGCAAATGGTAAGACTTTCGGGTCTTCTCGGATAACGACCTTAAATCGTAGGCCCTCGGAACCCCTATCAATTGGGCTTCTAGCCTGTTGGGGTATTCCGTTCACCAAAGAGTGATAAATCTAATAAACTCAAAAACCATGATCACTGTACTGACTTTGATGCTGATGCAACACAGATACGAAATTAGACCACAATATTTACATCATTGAAATTATCCTTACCTTTACAAGCCAAATTTGGTAACCATTAATGTAACCAAGAATCAGGAACAATGAAAAACTTGATTCTGGCTGATTGATAAGTGTATCTAAAACATAACAATTAGGGATGAGCCGATCGAGAAAAATCCAATTTACTGATCCGATAAGTTCCGATACGATTTACGAGCTGATCAGCCGATTTATCGGCGGTTACCGATATTGGTCACCAGAAATTATTAACAGTTGAATTTGGGGCCAAACTTCACTTCGCATTGAACAAGCCATGGTACGCGTTACCAACCGCAAGCAGACTAACACTGTCACCGATGCAAATGTGATGTTAACTTTTAGGCTTGATGTTTGCGTCGGTTCGAAGGGCGGATGTGTCAATGCTGGGGTGACTATTTGAGACTACATTCGTTCACATGTCTCATTTTCAACTTATTTGTGGTACATTATTACATTTGCAAAGAAGTAAAAATAGGTGCACAGTGCAAACCAGGGTTCGTGCAGATTAGGGAGGGAGAAATTTTTCAAGACCATATATCAGGAAATACAAGGACCAAAGTGCTGAAAAGGAGGTTTAAGAAAGCAGTGGAAAAACAAAAAAAATGAAAAACTGTTACTTATACTTGCCACTTCAATGAATTTCAAACTACCTGAGAGACATGAACGTCATCAAGGAAGTGAACTCGCGCAGATGCTGACAAAACTCTCACTTTCAGAAAACGTCATAAAAATTAAATTATGAAGGATTCAAGGACTTTGAAGTCATGAATATTTTTTTTCAAATTCTTTCAAGTACTTTCAAGGATATTCAAGTTCTGTAGGAACCCTGGCAAACATACAATTAACAGATTTCCATAATCAATAATATCTGGAATATATACCTGTGTGCAATTTTTCTAACTTCACCCAAACAATACGGTCATATTCATCTCCTTTATTGCTGCCAGCAACGGCCTGAAAGTTAATTTTTGACTGTCAACTTACAAATTACAGCTTTTTAGTATTATTTTCTACTCTGGTTAACAATACACAATTTAGTTACTAGATCATTATTTGTCACTACACACAACTTTGATGCTCACAAGTGTTGCTCGCTTACGGTAGGATATCAGTGGCTTATCAAATAACGCTGTGTATTTCCAAGGTTTGGATATTTTATATGTGTAATTTGTCTGCTGACGTAATTTGATAACTTCACATTGACGTCATGGACAAAGAAAAAACTCTAATTTTCGTCATTTTTTATATTTAAAAACCTTTGAAGAATATAAGAATTTTCATGTTTTGATGTCAAAGTGATTCAACAGTGAAATACAAAGAGAGTTTGCTCTGAACTTCAAACAGTGTCTCAATTCCCCAACTCTTGTATTTCACTGTTGAGTCACTGTGCCATTGCCTTCGCGTATCCCTTGGGAGGCCCGGAGCTACAGGTGTGTGTGTGTAGGTGTGTGTCTGTGTATGTGGGGTGCGACACCCCCAAAAATCTTTATACGAGTTTCAGTCGGCAGAAGTTATATTTTAGTCGGCAGAAATTATATTCTAGACGTGTACGATGTATCGTGTTTTCATTTCGTATTGAGAGTGCGTTATTAACGTATCTGGGTCATTTTAGTAGGCACCCAATGGAAAGACAATATTTTGCAGTGGCAGATCCACGCACGTAAACCCAATATTATATGACCGATTTGTTTTGGTAGCTTATCCAATTTTCATTGCAAAAGTCAGTTTGCATGCACTCATAGATATTTTAACATGGGTTCCAAGATAAAATGATGGACGTTTTCAGTTGCCTAAAGGCTAAAGTGTATACAGTAGAACCTGAGTTTTACGACCACCCCTAATGCCCTGCAAAAGTAGTGGTCGTAAATGACAGGTGGTCGTAAATGGCAGTTAGTGATGTGATGTCATGCAAATAATATTGGAAGACGCTATTATGTTTACGACTATATTCTGTGTTCGCTAGTCGACTAAAAGATAGCTTTATAATTTAAAACCAATATAATATTTCTTCATAAAGAAAGAAAAACAGAAAAAATTTCGAAAAGAGCACAGTTTGAACAGAGCTTGCTGGGCCAATTATGTGCGCTGTTAATTTTGTGAAACTGGAAAACCCAATGCGTACGTACTTCACATTTGATTGCGAAAATATTTTATTTACAACAATTTGATCTAAGAAACACAGACTAAAAGTGTAAGGAGCAACCATATATACTAATTCGTATGCACAAAGTTATAGGCGATCTTGCTTGCGTTATAAACAAAGATGGAATATAATTATACATTTTTTAAGACCAAACCGGGACCAGTTGCGAAAAATGCAACTTAAAGGCCTTCCGGCTGGAATTGAACCCGCGACCCGGCGATGCTAGTGCAGTGCTCTGACCACTGAGCTACGGAAGCCGTTGCCGAGAGCCTAGTCACAAGTTCTGTATATATAGTGGTGGTAATGCCAGGATAAGATTCTGGGTATATTACAAGTAATATTTGGCATATATATATACATTATTACATATATATATATATATATATATACATATATATATATATATATATATATATATATATACTATATATACATATATATGGTCTTACTCTGATGAAGGGCTCCGCTCGAAAACGTCAGTATCTCGTCACTATATATATATATATATATATATATCTCGTCACTATATATATATATAATATATATATATATATATATATATATATATATATATATATATATATATATACGTGTAGGTTTTTGGTCTACGAAATGCAAAGAGTGCTCAACAACATATAGTTAGAGCAAATAATAGATTTTCGCTTACCTCAAAACTGGTCTGCTACAACTTGTTTCATCTGTAAAAGAATCTTCAGACTGCCTGAAGATTCTTTTACAGATGAAACAAGTTGTAGCAGACCAGTTTTGAGGTAAGCGAAAATATATATATATATATATATATATATATATATATATATATATATATATATATATATATATATATATATATATACATATACATATATACATATATATATATATAAATAAAATTATATTCTGTGTTATGCTATTTTAAACTGACTATTATATTCATATTATTAAACCATCAAACCTGTGGCACGACTTCATGAAGAAAGTCCACAACACTTTCAACGTACGACTTGTCACTAAAAAGGCAATGAATACGTCCTTTATTTTATTCAATAACTGGTTAGAATGTTTCCAAACTGCGGTAACAATCTCCTTTAGTTGTCGCCTTCAACAAAAACAAGTTGACAAGCGTTATACTGATACACTGACCTAACTGGCTGTGGGCGAACGGTCACGGCAGATATTCCTCGTAAATTCCGTCGAGTTTGCTCGCTGGACATCTTAGAAGACTCCAGAGGCTTTCCCGAGTTACTGAAGGGTCTCTTGCAAGAAAAAGATGCCCTTCAAACGAGCGTTTTTCATTCGTATTTCGACACATCTTCGTCAACCATCTTGAAAAATTTATTTTTCTCAATACTGTTTTGGTCGCCCTCTTACGTCATACGTTGTTATTGTAATTGGTAGCCTCGCCACGTACAGATAATTAATATTGCTTTTATACGCATATAAATTAGCCCTAATGTACGAAATTGAAAAGATTGTTACTTTAAAACGACGTCATAAAGGCCAATTTATACGCATATAAAATAATGTTAATTAAGTTGTCGGCCATTTATGAATATAAAGGTCTATAATTATAAAATAATTTTATTCTACGCACGGAATGACGTCAGTAACTAATGAGAATTTGCATTAAATCATCAAAAGCGTTATATATATATATATATTCGTAATTATCCAAAGTATAAGAAATTGTTTCTGAAATATATTTCATAAAAATAAAAGAATAAAGAAATAGAAAACATTTTCCGTGTTTCCATCGAGTGATAGAAACACGAGTGGAAGTTTTGGGAGAACGAGAAATTGTATATTTCGAGTTCGCCCAAACTTTCACGAATGTTTCTATAACGTATGGGAACACGGAAAGATGTTTTCTATTTCTTTTATAAAATAACACTGAGGAAATAATAAGACTCTTTTATTAAAATGATGAAAATAGACATTCTCCTCACTCACGCTAGAGAGCGTCGTCGGCTGCTCAAATGAACATAAACGCTCTTAACTGTGAAGAAAAGCATCCAATCTTCTCGTTTTTCTTCTTGTTGGCTGTCACAAAACATATTTATCGACATTTTAGCTGTTTGTGAGCAAAGGTTCGTCTTACAGTCCATTTTATAAAAATGGCGGGAAAAATCCATGTTTACACGGCTTTTAGCCAATCAGCGCGTGCGTTTTTAATTTGTTATTTTATAAAACGTTATTAAACCCGAATGACGTGTAAAAACTCGAGAGAAGTGTAGAGAAGCATGAGCCGCCGAGGCGAGTGCTTTCCCAACTTCTCGAGTGTTTTTATTACTTCACGAGGCCCTAGCTAAATTTCTCTTGGCAGCCCTGCCGCCCCGCAATTCCCAAATTTGTCCTTTTGTATCACACAGACAAGCTCTTTATCGCAGTGATAAAGCCATGAAGGGCCCTATGCCAGTGCCATTAGCGAGTTTACAGACACTGTTCTTGATTATTATAAAAACGATTTTATCGCTTCACAGTTAAGATAATGTATAACATATTGTTTGTAATTTTTTAATGTATAACGTTTGCTTAAAAATGGGCCCCCTTTGGCCATGGGCCCCTGGTCAACGACCAGGCTGACCCTCAACCCCCCTCCCCCCTCTCGAGGGTTTCGATCACGTTTTATACAATAATCTGTTTACTCTATATCGGGTTTCAAAAGGCCGGAAGCGACGCAGGCTATCGTCTCGTGGGCTATTTTTTTGTTCTTAATTACCAAATTCTGACGTCATCTGTGTGCATCGATCTACAAGTGAACAGAAAACGGCAAAATGGAATCTACTTGTTAAATAGGAACCCAGGCAAACGTATTCTATTATTTTTATAAAATGATTCAGAAACAATTTCTTATACTTTGGATAATTACGATATATAACGCTTTTGAATTAATCCAAATTATAATTAAAGTGCCTATATCACTTGTGGGATCTTTACATATTTATAGTAATTGGAACATTCTAAGAAGATTTGTAATATATCTTCTCAGGCGAAAATTTCATCTTCATGGACTTTTTTGCAGTTAAAGTTACCGGATATGACATCAAAGGAGGAATTTTTGAAGCAAGAAACAAAAGAAAACTGATTTGCATTTCCTCCTTTGATGTCATATCCGGTAACTTTAACTGCAAAAAAGTCCATGAAGATGAAATTTTCGCCTGAGAAGATATAGTACAAATCTTCTTAGAATGTTCCAATTACTATAAATATGTAAAGATCCCACAAGTGATATAGGCACTTTAATGAAAGTTACTGACGTCATCCCGGTCTAGCGTAGAGTACAATTATTTTATAAAACGTGTTGAAACCCTCGTGAAGTAATAAAAACACTCAAGAAGTTGGGAAAGCACTCGCCTCGGCTGTTTTTAGTACGTCACTCGGGTTTCAATAACGTTTTAGTATAAATTGGCAAGTTTCTATAATAAATACTCAATTTTCATTGGCTATCGCATGAGTTACTATCCGCTCGGCTCCGAGCCTCCGCCTCGTTGACTATCTGCTCTTAGTAGAAACCGACCATGGTCCAAAAAACCATCACTTTCTGGGATACCCCAGAAGCAGGAAAATTCCGATACGATTTACCACCTGATGTTACACATAATTTGCCGCAAAACAATAGCAAAACATAATTCATTGTATATTGTTTGGCAAAGATAATGTGATCATTAACAATCAGTTATTAGCAAGACGGAATTTAAGTTGAAATATGAAAAATGAATACGATTGACGAAAGTCAGAAACAAAACATGTTTCACCAAACAAGAAATATGACGTGTTAAATAAACATGATGCACCATCAAATTAATTTATTAAATTCGCCACTTTTTTTGTGGAATCACACAACTTAGCGTTTTTCTTAAAAGAAAATGAAATGCACAAGTATAAAACCCTGAATAATATTTATCGGACAGTCGATACATGTTGATGTGATCGGCCGATAACCGATCAGCCTGAAAGTTGTCGATTATCTAATTCTACCGATTGATTTCCGATTATCGGCTTCGACACTAAGAACGGCTGTGAAGGAGACTACAGGAATCCTTGATTCAGGTAAAAATATTTTTAAATTTGCCACTTTTACAATATTTGTTTATTCAACACACAATTATAATTAATCAGTCAAGATATAGAATTATATTTACATTTTACACTTTATTCGTTAATTGAGTGAAAAGGTGTTTTTGCAAGTTTAGTCTATTGATATATTTCTAGAAATTGAAAAATTTGATAACAAAACTTCTAAATTCATAGAACTAAAGTGCGATTGTAGAGGTAAAAGACTAAAGTAACTTCTCGATAAAATTCATCTGTAATTGCATCAAAAATATAAAATATCTAGCTGTCATGCTGACACTTTTTATGGCAAAATTATTTCGATGCCTGTGGCCACGTCATTACAATCTTTCAATGTGTTGAAAAGAATATTTGCGTTATCCCGTGCGGTGTACATTGCCTTGTCAATGAAACCCTCTCTGTAAGCGATTAAACAAGGTGGACATTTTCTTGCCTTGGCAAAATTGGTGGCATTAACTCGATGACGGCAGTAGTAATCACTCGTCGACTGAAAGTCAACTGTCGTTAGAGTTGTCGAACACGAATTCTTAGCCCTCAAAATTTTCTCAAGCATATACTGTAAAAGATCGTTTGCCCTGACTGCGATGGATTCAAGAAAATGACACTTAGCTACCAGCAGCTCTTTAACCACCTCGTTATCAAGAAGAGGCAACTCTTTCTCTATGTCCTTTATCGCGATGTTTCGCTTAATTACCTCGTTACATTGCTCAAGCACTGACTCGCTACATTTCACAGCGTAAGGCCGAATTTTAAAAGCATTTTCTCGTGTGATTTTGGTCGCCTTAAGACATTGTTTCATCACGTCGTCAGCTTGATACTCATCAGCGAGCGCTAGCATTTTTAAGACATTTTCACCAGTAAACGAAATCAAAGGTTCCTTAATCATGTTTTGTGGGTAGAAAAGTTTCAGGAACTGTAGCATATCTCCAGAGGTTTTTCCTTCTAACGTGATCTTGTCTTGACTTGCTTCTTTAAAATCGCCATTCAATATGGCTTTGAATACCGGGGATTGCAGCGTCAGAATAGAGCGATGGACGTGGAATTCTGTGCTTTGAACAACCAACACGATGTCACTTTCCTTCCATGGGACGGCAAAAACGTTCTCTGGAAATGGTTCTGCTTCTATTGCCTCTATTAGATCTATTGAAGTCTCCATGTTTAACGAAAACGTATACAAAGTTGTTTGTGGATTTAGTCAAGGCCGGAAGAATGCCGGAAGTAGTATTTCATCGGACCCTCGCGACCGAGCGAAACGACGGACCATTGGGACGGACCAATGTTCGCGGAATTTCCGAGTACATCTTTTGGAGGTAAAAATTTCTATTGTTCGGTATGCTTTCTGATTGATTGCTAAGTACATAAACAGGTTTTTACGAAGGGTATGCACGTTCTCGTAATACGATAATTCCAATTCTGTTTTAAGAATTGAAATGGTTAAATATTGACCGAGAGCGGGATGTAGAAATGAAAAAAACAACTAGGAAAATCTTTGTCTAAGGTGGAAAAATGTACAAAACTTTGTTAGAAAACCTCCTCAATCATGAAATAAGTCAGCTAATTACCTCGAACGTCAGGATGTACGCGATATACAGCATATAGCATAAAATCCCTCATTCGTGGTAATTAACTTCTGGACTGTTGCCATGGTAACACCAAATTAAAATATAATAAATATAATATAATAAATATAAAAATATATATAAATTTAAATATAATAAAATATAAAAATAAAGAACAGTCTGGAGGGGAAAAGCTGGCCTGCGGATACAGCCGCCTTGCATCGGGCGCTCTTAAAAACGATACGCCGAGAGGGACGCGTCTCTTTCTGGCATACTCGGCAGAAATATTGACTCAGGTAAAAATATTTTTAAATTTGCCACTTTTACAATATTTGTTTATTCAACATACGTAATACATAAGTAATCAGTCAAGATATAGAATTATATTTACATTTTACACTTTATTCGTTAATTAATTGAGTCAAAAGGTTTTTTTGCAAGTTTAGTCTATTGGTATATTTATATGTCTAGAAATTGAAAATATTGATAACAAAAATAATTACTCTCAAACATAACTTAGCCTTGAATATACATTGTAATGATATTGAGCTACTGTAAAGTTCCCAAAGTAGCACCCCCCCACCCCCCCCCCCCAAAGTAACTGCAAATTTTCGAGACCTCTAATAATTTCCAAAATTAGCAGTCCACCCAAAAGTAACAAATTAAATTTAACCAATATAACTTTTTATCTGAAAGATGCCCACAAGACATGACTCCTATTCAATATTTCCTAAGAACTAGGAACAGTCGACTTAGCCATAATTTTGTAATGGATGGCCACTTTTCGTATGGACGGCATAAGCAAAATATTTTCCTCAAACAACTTACAGGTTTCCCCCTTTCTATGTTTCTTTATTTCTGTTAGCTGCTGTTTATTTTAGCTATTGTGTAGGTTTCGTTACTAAATTTTGTCAAGAACATGCAGACGTGACGATTGACTGTGAGATCGATTTAACGTGTATACAACCACTAAACTTTTTTCGTGGCCATGGCCACCAAAAGTTTTAGACGGCCATTTTGAAATCCTTCGGCTTCAGTAGGCTGATAAATCTCGGCCATTGGCATTCATTCACTCTTTCACCTGTTGAGACGTCATTACAATCTTTAAGTATACTGAAAAGTATATTTGCGTTATCCCATCCTCTGCTTCCACGCGTGGCACGCGGTATAGCCTTGTTAATGAAACCCTTTCTGTAAGCAATTAAACAATGTGGACATATCCTTGCTTCGGCAAAATCGGCGACATTAACTTGATGACGGCAGCAGTTATCATCACTCAGCTGAAAGTCAAATGTCGTTACATTTGTCGCACTTGACTTCGCCTCCAAAATTAGCACTAGCAAATACTGTAAAAGATCGTTTGCCCTGACTGCGATGGACTCAAGAAAATGACACTTAGCTACCAGCAGCTCTTCAACAACCTCGTTATCAAGAACAGGCAACTCTTTCTCTATTTCCTTTATCGTGATATTTCGCTTAATTACCTCGTTACATTGCTCAAGCACTGACTCGTTATATTTCACAGCGTAAGGCCGAATTTTAAAAGCATTTCCTCCTGTGATTTTGGTCGCCTTAAAACATTGTTTCATCACATCATCAGCTTGATACTCATCAGCCAGCGCTAGCATTTTTAAGACCTTTTCACCAGTAAACGAAATCAAAGGTTCCTTAATCATGTTTTGTGGGTAGAAAAGTTTCAGGAACTGTAGCATATCTTCAGAGGTTTTCCCTTCTAACGTGATCTTGTGTTGACATGCTTCTTTAAAATCGCCATTCAACATGGCTTTGAATACCGGGGATTGCAGCGTCAGAATATAGCGATGGACATGGAATTCTGTGCTTTGAACAACCAACACGATGTCACTTTCCTTCCATGGGACGGTAAAAACGTTCTCCCGAAATGGTTTTTCTTCTATTAAAGTCTCCATGTATAACGAAACTTAACGAAACCGTCTGGATTTCAAGGCTGGAAGAAAATGCCGGCGCGGCGCCGTGCGACCCCGAACTTACCGCGGGTTGGTTCGTCTTCGTTCGAGAACGCCTTTTGTATGATCCGTTTTAATCGGCCAATATTCAACACACTGATCGTGATTTATTTATTTATTTGAATTTATAATACATATCAATTACAAAGTATTACAAGTAAAAATTGAATGTATTAGGGTAAACCAAAAACAGAATTCAAGATTCCCTCAGGCAGAGGCCACGGAAGAACTTGAAAAGTGGGGGGGGGGGGGGGCACCTTGGTTATTTTAAAAATATTTGTATAATTTAAAATGTACCTTCCATTTGCTTATTTTGTTTATAAATTAGAAACAGTTGAACTTTAAAACAGTATACAGTAGCGCAAATGTTCTGGAAAATTACATTATATCATATATATTTCATTAATAATTCTTTTACGTCACCCCTTGGGTAGAAAAGAGTGACTGCCGTTGTCCAAGGCAGCAAATAGCAATGTCATACTCATGCTTCTGCGAAAAGGGCACATTAATTCTTCCCAGTATGTAAACCTTAACCGGCACATTTATAAAATTACATCCGGAAGGGCATTTTTCTTTCAGAAAAAGGGCACATTCATCAATTTTTTAAAAAGTGGGGGGGCATCTGCCCCCGGTTCCGCGGCCCTTGCCCTCAGGATTGGTCACCCTCTACAAATACAAATAACATATAACATTAATTAATATGAAATCAAAGAATAAGACATAACGAAATTATACGAAACAGAAAAACTATGGATTAAAAGCAACATGAAAAAGTTTGAAATAATGCTGAGAAAGTAGCCTCTTAAAAAAACGACAAGGTGTTAATGGCACGTATAGAGTATGGGAGAGAGTTCCAGAGCCTAGTGACACAAACAAAATAAGAACACTTAAAGACATCTGTACAGGCATAAGGTACTATAAGAGTCAAGTCATCAATATTACGCAGACTGTTAAACGACTCGTACTTCTCCAAGAAATGAAACCACGTGGCATGTCTACTAAGCGGTGAATCATTTTAAAAAGGAGACAAGATCTGTGATTTCCCTATGCATGTACAGAGGAAGAAGCTGAAGTTGTTCAAGCCTGGTCTTGTAATCTACTTCATGACCTGCTCAATTTTGTTTATATTACGTTTCTTGTATGGAGACCATACTGGACTAGCATATTCAAGTGTTGACCTCACCCACGTGGAATAGAGTAAACGCTTTACGGTTTTTTGAGTAAACGGTTTTTTTATTCAACATTACTGTACATGCGCATGGTCGATAAATATCTAAATTTAAGGCGGATTTTCAGTCCTCGCACAAAGCAACTCGCAGCTCTCAGATGCGAGTGTTTTAGCTCGTGAGTGAGTTAAATCGGAGACAGTCGGAGTACGGGGGCCTTTTGGAGACTGGAGTAACTCCATTTCTGGACAGTTGCCAGGGTAACCCAAAATTGAAATAATAAGGTGCAAATTTTCGAACACTATAACAAACAAACTAAAGAACAGTGGGAACGGAAATAAAAAGTGAATTATTTCAGTGCTGGGGCGAAATATGGGGCGAAATATGGGGCGAAATCTCGGGCGAAATCTCGGGCGGAATATGGGGCGGAATTTGGGGCGGAATTTGGGGCGAAATTTGGCCTTTATAGATTGTGCTCGGCAACTTTTTAGCAAGTTTTGGAGTTCTGAGCAACTTTTTGCCCTTCGAGCAACCTTAGAGCAGCTTACCTTGCAGAGCAACTTTTAACTGTTTTAATAAATGGTCGACCGAGCGTGCAATGCATTTAGAGATGTAAACAGACTAAATCAAATTTGTAATTTATTTAGATGACAATAAAAATACTGTTAGACGTCTAGACGATCATTGATTATATTGGTGTGCGATTGTGCACCCACGCCCCACGAATGCTATCGGACAACAGTTATTAATTTAAAGAAGCCCTCGAAATTGCCATCGGTTATTCAATAAGAGCTGCTGGAGCCGCCATTTTGTTTCTTTGTTTAATAGGATGAAATAAAGTTTATTTTATCCATGGCAGGACTGCCAAAAGAGCTTTCAGCCTTATCAACAATGCATTCAACGCCCAACAAGAATCTGTACTTGAAGATTACCTTGAGGCCTCGGTAGATTACCTTGAGGCCTCAACAGTGCCAAGAGGCAGTAAGCAGTGCCAACTGCCAAGTTGCCAAAAGCTCATATACTGGTAAAAACTTATAAGAGACTATTTAGAACATATTGAGCTTATTGAGCAGTAATAGTGCCGGTCGGTCTGCCGGATATTCATTATTACTTATTGCTGATCGCTGATTGCCTATAAGCTAACACACAAACCAACTGCTACGCTTCGCGCAGATACAAAAAGTGTTGAATATACTGAGGTCCATGTTCTTTCATACATTTAAAAAGTAAAACTAGTGATTGAAAATATTTTCGGTTGGTGAGACATTTAATTTTCGCTTGATCAAGAAGGCTTTCATAGGAACGGGTCTTGGTTAGAAATAACCAACATCTTGTTTTTTTCCACGTTGTTGCAAATGAGCTACAGTAATTACTAGCTGCAGTAATTGAGTAGAATCAGGTGCTAATTGCAAAGTTGGTATGTGGCTAGGGAGCAGTTTATGTTATGCACTAGTCAATCGAAACCACGGCCCCCGACTCCCAGGACATGCCGGGGAATTAACAGGGAAATGGCGGTGGATTAACGTTGCATTTCTCCGGGTGAACGGGATAATTAACGAGTTATAAAATCACGGGGCATTGTAGCTGGGACTTTAACGCTCGGCCAGAGAGTACTGGGAATGAGAGTCACTTGCTCCGTTCTCGATGGTAATTTCATAATTTGTCTCTCGTAACCTTCACAATTAAGTCACGGCACATTTCAAGTCTGTTGAGAACAAGGTGGTGACAGCAAAGTCATGAAAAATACTGCACTAGCTACCGAACAAAATATTGGAGTTATTTACAGGTGGCCATTTTCGAATTACGCTCTATATAATTGTTAAATTTTTCGATCTCGTCCACGACCTGAAACTATTGTTTGCAGAAAGTGAACTATATAAATTTGGAAATGACTTATGCAATTCAATTCAAAATGGAGATTTTAATAAGTAACGCGGCCATAGAGGCCGGGACTTTAACAGGCAATTTCCCCCGATGACCGAGGAAAATGTTGAACTTTAAACAATATTAATTTTCCCTGCCCTGTCCCGGGGGTCGGGGTGAAAAGGTGGTAGACTGAATTTAGGAACGAAATACTGACGTTACGAGCAGAGCCCTAGTTGGTGAAAGGCTCCGCTCGAAATGTCAGTATTTCGTTCCAAAAGGATGCCAAATCAAGAACAAACTTGCCTGGCAAATGGACAAGAATTAGTGTTGAACTTTGCCAGATAAAAAAACAGCGAAGTGTTGGTTGACGCTTTGTCTTTTCAGCCTTAACTTCGCTGTCAGGATTTCTTGTTTTTTCTTCAGTGAAATGGCTATGTATGTCTGAGGATCAAAAGTTTAGGGTCGGGTGGAGAAATCACGGTTGGGTGGAGAAATCATGGTCGGTCTGGAAACCGGAACCACACATTTATTGTTATTTGACCCAAACTTCCAAACAACAGGTTTTGGCTATTGTGTACCTTAATGGACTTGTCTGATGACCCGCTGTGTAACCACTCTCCATTTGACACACACAAAGCCCACACTGGCCCCTAGAGAAATATACAAAATAAGTGAGAAAAATGTCAAAGCCTTTATTGTTAAGAGTGGTTTGGGGATTTTACATATCCGTAATATTTGGGTCTTCCTGAGCAAAATCGTAATATAACTTGTCAGCCGAAAATTTCATCTTCATGGACATTTTTGCTGTTAATTAGTTACCGAATGTGATGATTGTCACAAGAGGCATTTTTGTGGCAAGTAACAAAAGAAAACTGGTTTGGAATGCCTTTTGTGACAACACGTCCGGTAACTTTGACAGCGAAAAACTCCATGATGATGAAATTTTCGGCTGACAACAAAAATTATGATTTTGTTCAGGAAGATCCAAATAATATTACGGATATATGTAAAATCCCTAAACGTGAGATAGGCACTTGAAAGCAGTGACCAGCCGGTCAATGACATTTTCATACGGAAATCGGTGAGCGAGAGCAGGATAATTTCAAGGTAATTTTATCATCCACTAACCTGATGTCCAACAAATGTCCCTCAACATTTGAACAATGGGTAAATATCAAACGCTAAATAAATTAAATGACGTTTTCTTAATTTTGTTACCAATCGCTCAGAGAGAGAGTTAACTGTAAGTCAAAATCGCATTTCAAACACATGGAATAACATTTTTTATTTTTCCCAGGTCCGTAAGTGCAGATCCGTAACAAAAATGCAGGCTTTTGATTGGCTAAATACGAGGTCCGTATCACACAAGAATGGACCTCTCGTTTTTCCCGCGGCAGGTTCGAATTAGTTGAGTAAAAACGATGTGCATTTTCCCCCGAAAACATGACATCCAGGCAGGCCCTCTCAATATAAGCAAAATAATGATGTGCAAGAAATTGAATGCTTAAAGGAATTCTAGGCTAGGCGTGCGATACTTTTGGTTGTCGTTGCCCCTGTTGGTTTAAGAGGAAAGTTTATAAAATCACTAAAATGCGTGACAGAGATAAAATTTCGGCCACCATTTTGTGCGGGCAGCTCCTGGAAATTGCACGGGCTTGTGCGGGAAAATGATTCATTCCCAGGCCACTTTAGAGCAGACACTTTAGACAGATTATGGCTTTTCTTTACAATTTTAATACAAATTTTGCGTGGTTGCGAGAAATACACACAATTTTTAGACCTTTGGGAAGTAGGACTGTTAACTTAACTTATAGTTTGTCAGAACTATTTGTTTGTGTTCAATACTGAGACTATTTTTTCTGCACATCGTTTTGAAAAGTGATGTGCAACTTTTACTATTTGGGTCAAAACGATGTGCAAATTGCACATTGCACACCGTTAATTCGAACCCTGTTCCCGCCAAAACTAATATGGGGTGAAAAACAGTTTTCAAACCAAAAAAGTGCTGACAAATGTACTCCGAAGATAGTGAGCATAGCGAGAGGGAATTTTATTATCCCTAAGATGACATCCCAAGCACAAGTGCTGTAAATTTAGTCTATTCAGACCGACCAAACGCAAATGAAAACGGGTGATACAATGGCAGCAATATTGACATCCAAAATTATATTGGGAGTCAAGGGAAAAATAAATAAGTTATTTACCAAACTTTGTCGGTCCGCACGAAAAAGACATCTGGCAATATTTCTCCAGTACAGACCTCCAGTTTGGCAAATAACATATTAATAATAATGATGTAAATGGCTACTCCAGTGACGAACAAGGAGAGAAAACTCTACTTGACCCGTCTGGGATTCGAAGCCGATAGAGTGCCGAAACATTGATTCGGAGACCAAGGGTTCGATTCCCGGTTGGGGCAGTCACTTTTACATTTTTATATATAATGATGTAAATAGCTACTCTGAGTGACGAACCATACCGGACAAGTATAGGGGAAAATCTACTTGGCCCAGCTGGGATTCGAACCCGCGACCTTCAGTTTGCTAGTCCGACGCTCTAGGGAGCAGGTGGTCGAATGATGGTACTTGGGCTATTTGATATTTCGAAACAGATAATAGTTTCATCAATATCTCGACAAATAGTCTTTATACATACGGTATAGATTTTAATGTTATGAGGATTATGAACTATCACATAGCAACAAACCTATTTTTGATGTTTTTATATCTGCTATTGATTTTACTAGTGCCCACCTAGGCGAATATCGACGGTTTTCTCCACTCGGTCCATTCTTTCAAGATCTGAGGAAAATAATTTCCTAAAATCCAACAGACAAAAAAATAGGTATATGTAGATACCTGTACGAAATGTATAATATAATAGATACATTTATATATAATAGATACAATGTATAATAGCAGATATTATAATAGATATAATTAATAGATATTATATATAATAGATAACTGTACGATATAGTACATTGCAAATTATATATATTACAGTGGCGCCCAGAAGTTTTTTAACATCATCGTGGGTGTAGTTTGCGTGTAACGTGGGTGTACTACACGGAAAAACTACACGCACAATGAGTGTACTACACGGAAAAACTACACTCACTGTGTGTGTACTACACGGAAACTCTACATGCACAGTGTGTGTAGTAAATGTGTAGTCGTCGTTCTTGTCTATCAACGTATCATGCATGTTAATCAAAATCAAACCCGTTTTTTCTAATAAACTCTTACGAATAAACTCACTCAGTCACTCTTCATATCGCCGTCAATTTTATTTGTTGTTTCTTTACAGCAAAACATATAGAAACGCAATAATGCTACTGTAGGTTTAAAACATCCAAGTCATTGAATGTCCCTCTCACTATACGAAGTTTTCAATTAAGACGCATGTGATGGTCGTCGCTATTGTCTATCAACGTATCGTGTTAATAAAAATTAAACCCGCTTTTTCTAATAAACTCTCATGAATAAACTCACTCTTATTTATTTCATTTCAGCTTTCGTCGCCTACGAGTTTCTAATGATGTCGTACAGTAGACGACGAAAACTCAAACGAAATAAATAATATTTAAAAACAGTTGCCATGGACGAATTTATAGAACACTAAAGCCGTATATATTGTATATATTTATTCTTTCTCTTTACTGAATTATTCGCTATTCGCTAACTTTATTTCTTAAAAAACGAACGCATCGATTGTGCCAAATCACAACTGTTTAAAACAATTTTTTAATTAAGTTTGAGTTCGTCGTCTGCTGTACGACGTCTGCATCAGAAACTCGTACGCGACGAAGAAACGAAACGAAATAAATAAGAGTGAGTTTATTCATGAGAGTTTATTAGAAAAAGCGGGTTTAATTTTGATTAACATGCATGATACGTTGATAGACAAGAACGACGACCACATATTGCTACACGCACTGTGCACATGTAGAGTTTCCGTGTAGTACACACAAGTGAGTGTAGTTTTTCCGTGTAAAACACTCACTGTGCGTGTAGTTTTTCCGTGTAGTACACTCACTGTGCGTGTAGTTTTTCCGTGTAGTACACCCACGTTACACGCACACTACACGCAAACAATGTTAACAAACTTCTGGGCGCCACTGTATATATATCACTCTATAAAAATTATAAACAAATAATTTCCCAATGCAACCAGGTGATAAATCAGACATAGTTTAACGCTACTCTGGCTTTAAAACGTTTTTTGAACGTAACTTAAAAGTTACTCACTGTCCATGACCCAACGTTTCGAAATAGGTGCGAGCCATTGCTGAATATATTTGCGTTTGGAATACGATTACACCCAGTTGGACCAATGGATACCACAGTGCGAGATAGGTGCGAGATAGGTGCGAGATAGGTGCGAGATAGGTGCGAGATAGGTGCGAGATAGGTGCGAGATAGGTGCGAGATAGGTGCGAGATAGGTGCGAAATAGGTGCGAGATAGGTGCGAGATAGGTGCGAGATAGGTGCAAAATAGGTGCGAAATAGGTGCGAGATAGGTGCGAGATAGGTGCAAAATAGGTGCGAAATACCTGCGAAATAGGTGCGAAATACCTGCGAAATAGGTGCGAAATAGGTGCGAAATAGGTGCGAAATAGGTGCGAGATAGGTGCGAGATAGGTGCGAGATAGGTGCGAGATAGGTGCGAAATAGGTGCGAAATAGGTGCGAGATAGGTGCGAAATAGGTGCGAGATAGGTGCGAAATAGGTGCGAGATAGGTGCGAAATAGGTGCGAAATAGGTGCGAAATAGGTGCGAAATAGGTGCGAAATAGGTGCGAAATAGGTGCGAAATAGGTGCGAAATAGGTGCGAGATAGGTGCGAGATAGGTGCGAGATAGGTGCGAGATAGGTGCGAGATAGGTGCGAGATAGGTGCGAAATAGGTGCGAAATAGGTGCGAGATAGGTGCGAGATAGGTGCGACATAGGTGCGAGATAGGTGCGAAATAGGTGCGAGATAGGTGCGAAATAGGTGCGAGATAGGTGCGAAATAGGTGCGACATAGGTGCGACATAGGTGCGACATAGGTGCGAAATAGGTGCGAAATAGGTGCGAAATAGGTGCGAAATAGGTGCGAAATAGGTGCGAAATAGGTGCGAAATAGGTGCGAAATAGGTGCGAGATAGGTGCGAGATAGGTGCGAGATAGGTGCGAGATAGGTGCGAAATAGGTGCGAAATAGGTGCGAAATAGGTGCGAGATAGGTGCGAGATAGGTGCAAAATAGGTGCGAGATAGGTGCGAAATAGGTGCGAGATAGGTGCGAAATAGGTGCGAGATAGGTGCGAAATAGGTGCGAAATAGGTGCGAAATAGGTGCGAGATAGGTGCGAAATAGGTGCGAAATAGGTGCGAGATAGGTGCGAAATAGGTGCGAGATAGGTGCGAAATAGGTGCGAAATAGGTGCGAAATAGGTGCGAAATAGGTGCGAGATAGGTGCGACATAGGTGCGAAATAGGTGCGAGATAGGTGCGAAATAGGTGCGAGATAGGTGCGAAATACCTGCGAGATAGGTGCGAAATAGGTGCGAGATAGGTGCGAGATAGGTGCGAAATAGGTGCGAGATAGGTGCGAGATAGGTGCGAGATAGGTGCGAAATAGGTGCGAAATAGGTGCGAAATAGGTGCGAGATAGGTGCGAAATAGGTGCGAAATACCTGCGAAATAGGTGCGAAATACCTGCGAAATAGGTGCGAGATAGGTGCGAAATAGGTGCGAAATAGGTGCGAAATAGGTGCGAAATAGGTGCGAGATAGGTGCGAGATAGGTGCGAAATACCTGCGAGATAGGTTCGAGATAGGTGCGAAATAGGTGCGAAATACCTGCGAAATAGGTGCGAAATAGGTGCGAGATAGGTGCGAGATAGGTGCGAAATAGGTGCGAAATAGGTGCGAAATAGGTGCGAGATAGGTGCGAGATAGGTGCGAGATAGGTGCGAGATACCTGCGAGATAGGTGCGAAATAGGTGCGAGATAGGTGCGAGATAGGTGCGAGATAGGTGCGAGATAGGTGCGAAATAGGTGCGAGATAGGTGCGAAATACCTGCGAAATACCTGCGAAATAGGTGCGAAATAGGTGCGAGATAGGTGCGAAATAGGTGCGAAATAGGTGCGAAATAGGTGCGAGATAGGTGCGAGATAGGTGCAAAATAGGTGCGAGATAGGTGCGAAATAGGTGCGAGATAGGTGCGAAATAGGTGCGAGATAGGTGCGAAATAGGTGCGAAATAGGTGCGAAATAGGTGCGAGATAGGTGCGAAATAGGTGCGAAATAGGTGCGAGATAGGTGCGAAATAGGTGCGAGATAGGTGCGAAATAGGTGCGAAATAGGTGCGAAATAGGTGCGAAATAGGTGCGAGATAGGTGCGACATAGGTGCGAAATAGGTGCGAGATAGGTGCGAAATAGGTGCGAGATAGGTGCGAAATACCTGCGAGATAGGTGCGAAATAGGTGCGAGATAGGTGCGAGATAGGTGCGAAATAGGTGCGAGATAGGTGCGAGATAGGTGCGAGATAGGTGCGAAATAGGTGCGAAATAGGTGCGAAATAGGTGCGAGATAGGTGCGAAATAGGTGCGAAATACCTGCGAAATAGGTGCGAAATACCTGCGAAATAGGTGCGAGATAGGTGCGAAATAGGTGCGAAATAGGTGCGAAATAGGTGCGAAATAGGTGCGAGATAGGTGCGAGATAGGTGCGAAATACCTGCGAGATAGGTTCGAGATAGGTGCGAAATACCTGCGAAATAGGTGCGAAATAGGTGCGAGATAGGTGCGAGATAGGTGCGAAATAGGTGCGAAATAGGTGCGAAATAGGTGCGAGATAGGTGCGAGATAGGTGCGAGATAGGTGCGAGATACCTGCGAGATAGGTGCGAAATAGGTGCGAGATAGGTGCGAGATAGGTGCGAGATAGGTGCGAGATAGGTGCGAAATAGGTGCGAGATAGGTGCGAAATACCTGCGAAATACCTGCGAAATAGGTGCGAAATAGGTGCGAGATAGGTGCGAAATAGGTGCGAAATAGGTGCGAAATAGGTGCGAGATAGGTGCGAAATAGGTGCGAGATAGGTGCGAAATAGGTGCGAGATAGGTGCGAAATAGGTGCGAAATAGGTGCGAGATAGGTGCGAGATAGGTGCGAGATAGGTGCGAAATAGGTGCAAAATAGGTGCGAGATAGGTGCGAAATACCTGCGAAATAGGTGCAAGATAGGTGCGAAATAGGTGCGAAATAGGTGCCAGATAGGTGCGAAATACCTGCGAAATAGGTGCAAGATAGGTGCGAGATAGGTGCGAAATAGGTGCGAGATAGGTGCGAAATAGGTGCGAAATACCTGCGAAATAGGTGCGAAATAGGTGCGAAATAGGTGCGAAATACCTGCGAAATAGGTGCGAAATAGGTGCGAAATAGTTGCGAAATAGGTGCGAGATAGGTGCGAGATAGGTGCGAGATACCTGCGAGATAGGTGTGAAATAGGTGCGAAATAGGTGCGAGATAGGTGCGAGATAGGTGCGAAATAGGTGCGAAATAGGTGCGAGATAGGTGCGAGATAGGTGCGAAATAGGTGCGAAATAGGTGCGAAATACCTGCGAAATACCTGCGAAATAGGTGCGAGATAGGTGCGAAATAGGTGCGAAATAGGTGCGAAATAGGTGCGAAATAGGTGCGAAATAGGTGCGAAATAGGTACGAAATAGGTGCGAAATAGGTGCGAAATAGGTGCGAGATAGGTGCGAGATAGGTGCGAAATAGGTGCGAAATACCTGCGAAATACCTGCGAAATAGGTGCGAGATAGGTGCGAAATAGGTGCGAAATAGGTGCGAAATAGGTGCGAAATAGGTGCGAAATAGGTGCGAGATAGGTGCGAGATAGGTGCGAGATAGGTGCGAGATAGGTGCGAAATAGGTGCGAAATAGGTGCGAAATAGGTGCGAGATAGGTGCGAGATAGCTGCTAAATAGGTGCGAGATAGGTGCGAAATAGGTGCGAGATAGGTGCGAAATAGGTGCGAGATAGGTGCGAAATAGGTGCGAAATAGGTGCGAAATAGGTGCGAGATAGGTGCGAAATAGGTGCGAAATAGGTGCGAGATAGGTGCGAAATAGGTGCGAGATAGGTGCGAAATAGGTGCGAAATAGGTGCGAAATAGGTGCGAAATAGGTGCGAGATAGGTGCGAAATAGGTGCGAGATAGGTGCGAGATAGGTGCGAAATAGGTGCGAGATAGGTGCGAAATACCTGCGAGATAGGTGCGAAATAGGTGCGAGATAGGTGCGAAATAGGTGCGAGATAGGTGCGAAATAGGTGCGAAATAGGTGCGAGATAGGTGCGAGATAGGTGCGAGATAGGTGCGAAATAGGTGCGAAATAGGTGCGAAATAGGTGCTAGATAGGTGCGAAATAGGTGCGAAATACCTGTGAAATAGGTGCGAGATAGGTGCGAGATAGGTGCGAAATAGGTGCGAAATAGGTGCGAAAATAGGTGCGAAATAGGTGCGAAATACCTGCCAAATAGGTGCGAGATAGGTGCGAAATAGGTGCGAAATAGGTGCGAAATAGGTGCGAGATAGGTGCGAGATAGGTGCGAGATAGGTGCGAGATACCTGCGAGATAGGTGCGAAATAGGTGCGAAATAGGTGCGAGATAGGTGCGAAATAGGTGCGAGATAGGTGCGAGATAGGTGCGAGATAGGTGCGAAATAGGTGCGAGATAGGTGCGAAATACCTGCGAAATAGGTGCGAAATAGGTGCGAAATAGGTGCGAAATAGGTGCGAAATAGGTGCGAGATAGGTGCGAAATAGGTGCAAAATAGGTGCGAGATAGGTGCGAAATAGGTGCGAGATAGGTGCGAAATAGGTGCGAGATAGGTGCGAAATAGGTGCGAAATAGGTGCGAAATAGGTGCGAGATAGGTGCGAAATAGGTGCGAAATAGGTGCGAGATAGGTGCGAAATAGGTGCGAGATAGGTGCGAAATAGGTGCGAAATAGGTGCGAAATAGGTGCGAAATAGGTGCGAGATAGGTGCGACATAGGTGCGAAATAGGTGCGAAATAGGTGCGAGATAGGTGCGAAATAGGTGCGAAATAGGTGCGAAATAGGTGCGAAATAGGTGCGAAATACCTGCCAAATAGGTGCGAGATAGGTGCGAAATAGGTGCGAAATAGGTGCGAAATAGGTGCGAGATAGGTGCGAGATAGGTGCGAGATAGGTGCGAGATACCTGCGAGATAGGTGCGAAATAGGTGCGAAATAGGTGCGAGATAGGTGCGAAATAGGTGCGAGATAGGTGCGAGATAGGTGCGAGATAGGTGCGAAATAGGTGCGAGATAGGTGCGAAATACCTGCGAAATAGGTGCGAAATAGGTGCGAAATAGGTGCGAAATAGGTGCGAAATAGGTGCGAGATAGGTGCGAGATAGGTGCGAAATAGGTGCGAGATAGGTGCGACATAGGTGCGAAATAGGTGCGAGATAGGTGCGAAATAGGTGCGAGATAGGTGCGAAATACCTGCGAGATAGGTGCGAAATAGGTGCGAGATAGGTGCGAAATAGGTGCGAGATAGGTGCGAAATAGGTGCGAAATAGGTGCGAGATAGGTGCGAGATAGGTGCGAAATAGGTGCGAAATAGGTGCTAGATAGGTGCGAAATAGGTGCGAAATACCTGCGAAATAGGTGCGAGATAGGTGCGAGATAGGTGCGAAATAGGTGCGAAATAGGTGCGAAATAGGTGCGAAATAGGTGCGAAATACCTGCCAAATAGGTGCGAGATAGGTGCGAAATAGGTGCGAAATAGGTGCGAAATAGGTGCGAGATAGGTGCGAGATAGGTGCGAGATAGGTGCGAGATACCTGCGAGATAGGTGCGAAATAGGTGCGAAATAGGTGCGAGATAGGTGCGAAATAGGTGCGAGATAGGTGCGAGATAGGTGCGAGATAGGTGCGAAATAGGTGCGAGATAGGTGCGAAATACCTGCGAAATAGGTGCGAAATAGGTGCGAAATAGGTGCGAAATAGGTGCGAAATAGGTGCGAGATAGGTGCGAGATAGGTGCAAAATAGGTGCGAGATAGGTGCGAAATAGGTGCGAGATAGGTGCGAAATAGGTGCGAGATAGGTGCGAAATAGGTGCGAAATAGGTGCGAAATAGGTGCGAAATAGGTGCGAGATAGGTGCGAAATAGGTGCGAGATAGGTGCGAAATAGGTGCGAAATAGGTGCGAAATAGGTGCGACATAGGTGCGACATAGGTGCGAAATAGGTGCGAGATAGGTGCGAAATAGGTGCGAAATAGGTGCGAAATAGGTGCGAAATACCTTCCAAATAGGTGCGAGATAGGTGCGAAATAGGTGCGAAATAGGTGCGAAATAGGTGCGAGATAGGTGCGAGATAGGTGCGAGATAGGTGCGAGATACCTGCGAGATAGGTGCGAAATAGGTGCGAAATAGGTGCGAGATAGGTGCGAAATAGGTGCGAGATAGGTGCGAGATAGGTGCGAGATAGGTGCGAAATAGGTGCGAGATAGGTGCGAAATACCTGCGAAATAGGTGCGAAATAGGTGCGAAATAGGTGCGAAATAGGTGCGAAATAGGTGCGAGATAGGTGCGAGATAGGTGCTAAATAGGTGCGAGATAGGTGCGAAATAGGTGCGAGATAGGTGCGAAATAGGAGATAGGTGCGAAATAGGTGCGAAATAGGTGCGAAATAGGTGCGAAATAGGTGCGAGATAGGTGCGAAATAGGTGCGAAATAGGTGCGAGATAGGTGCGAAATAGGTGCGAGATAGGTGCGAAATAGGTGCGAAATAGGTGCGAAATAGGTGCGAAATAGGTGCGAGATAGGTGCGACATAGGTGCGAAATAGGTGCGAGATAGGTGCGAAATAGGTGCGAAATACCTGCGAGATAGGTGCGAAATAGGTGCGAGATAGGTGCGAGATAGGTGCGAAATAGGTGCAAGATAGGTGCGAAATAGGTGCGAAATAGGTGCGAAATAGGTGCGAAATAGGTGCGAGATAGGTGCGAAATAGGTGCGAAATACCTGCGAAATAGGTGCGAAATAGGTGCGAAATAGGTGCGAGATAGGTGCGAGATAGGTGCGAAATAGGTGCGAAATAGGTGCGAAATAGGTGCGAGATAGGTGCGAGATAGGTGCGAAATACCTGCGAGATAGGTTCGAGATAGGTGCGAAATAGGTGCGAAATACCTGCGAAATAGGTGCGAAATAGGTGCGAGATAGGTGCGAGATAGGTGCGAAATAGGTGCGAAATAGGTGCGAAATAGGTGCGAGATAGGTGCGAGATAGGTGCGAGATAGGTGCGAGATACCTGCGAAATAGGTGCGAGATAGGTGCGAGATAGGTGCGAGATAGGTGCGAAATAGGTGCGAGATAGGTGCGAGATAGGTGCGAAATACCTGCGAAATAGGTGCGAAATAGGTGCGAGATAGGTGCGAAATAGGTGCGAAATAGGTGCGAAATAGGTGCGAGATAGGTGCGAAATAGGTGCGAGATAGGTGCGAAATAGGTGCGAGATAGGTGCGAAATAGGTGCGAAATAGGTGCGAGATAGGTGCGAGATAGGTGCGAGATAGGTGCGAAATAGGTGCAAAATAGGTGCGAGATAGGTGCGAAATACCTGCGAAATAGGTGCAAGATAGGTGCGAAATAGGTGCGAAATAGGTGCCAGATAGGTGCGAAATAGGTGCGAGATAGGTGCGAGATAGGTGCGAGATAGGTGCGAAATAGGTGCGAGATAGGTGCGAAATAGGTGCGAAATACCTGCGAAATAGGTGCGAAATAGGTGCGAAATAGGTGCGAAATACCTGCGAAATAGGTGCGAAATAGGTGCGAAATAGGTGCGAAATAGGTGCGAGATAGGTGCGAGATAGGTGCGAGATACCTGCGAGATAGGTGTGAAATAGGTGCGAAATAGGTGCGAGATAGGTGCGAGATAGGTGCGAAATAGGTGCGAAATAGGTGCGAGATAGGTGCGAGATAGGTGCGAAATAGGTGCGAAATAGGTGCGAAATACCTGCGAAATACCTGCGAAATAGGTGCGAGATAGGTGCGAAATAGGTGCGAAATAGGTGCGAAATAGGTGCGAAATAGGTACGAAATAGGTGCGAAATAAGTGCGAAATAGGTGCGAGATAGGTGCGAGATAGGTGCGAAATAGGTGCGAAATACCTGCGAAATACCTGCGAAATAGGTGCGAGATAGGTGCGAAATAGGTGCGAAATAGGTGCGAAATAGGTGCGAAATAGGTGCGAAATAGGTGCGAGATAGGTGCGAGAAAGGTGCGAGATAGGTGCGAGATAGGTGCGAAATAGGTGCGAAATAGGTGCGAAATAGGTGCGAGATAGGTGCGAGATAGGTGCAAAATAGGTGCGAGATAGGTGCGAAATAGGTGCGAGATAGGTGCGAAATAGGTGCGAGATAGGTGCGAAATAGGTGCGAAATAGGTGCGAAATAGGTGCGAGATAGGTGCGAAATAGGTGCGAAATAGGTGCGAGATAGGTGCGAAATAGGTGCGAGATAGGTGCGAAATAGGTGCGAAATAGGTGCGAAATAGGTGCGAAATAGGTGCGAGATAGGTGCGACATAGGTGCGAAATAGGTGCGAGATAGGTGCGAAATAGGTGCGAGATAGGTGCGAAATACCTGCGAGATAGGTGCGAAATAGGTGCGAGATTGGTGCGAAATAGGTGCGAGATAGGTGCGAAATAGGTGCGAAATAGGTGCGAGATAGGTGCGAGATAGGTGCGAGATAGGTGCGAAATAGGTGCGAAATAGGTGCGAAATAGGTGCGAGATAGGTGCGAAATAGGTGCGAAATACCTGCGAAATAGGTGCGAGATAGGTGCGAGATAGGTGCGAAATAGGTGCGAAATAGGTTCGAGATAGGTGCGAAATAGGTGCGAAATACCTGCGAAATAGGTGCGAAATAGGTGCGAGATAGGTGCGAGATAGGTGCGAAATAGGTGCGAAATAGGTGCGAAATAGGTGCGAGATAGGTGCGAGATAGGTGCGAGATACCTGCGAGATAGGTGCGAAATAGGTGCGAGATAGGTGCGAGATAGGTGCGAAATACCTGCGAAATAGGTGCGAGATAGGTGCGAAATACCTGCGAAATAGGTGCCAGATAGGTGCGAGATAGGTGCGAAAGGTGGAGTGCGAGATAGGTGCGAGATAGGTGCGAGATTATTACGTACACCAGGCACATTTGCGCATGTCTCACCTATTCACAATAATAGTAGTTAGTAGTTCATGAACATGTGTAATATTAAACAGATGTAAGTTGAACAGTTGCATAAAAATGCAGTTGAACATATAGATAAAATAGTTGTATAACATATTACAACATATATACAAGACCTCCGAAGAGGTTTTCTAACTTTTCTGGTCCTGGAATTGTCCTCTGAAGAGGTTATTTAGTCCTCCGCAGAAGTTGACATGTCCTCCGAAGAGGTTGACATGTCCTCCGAAGAGGTTGGATTGTCCTCCGAAGAGGTTGAATTGTCCTCCGAAGAGGTTGAGAGTCTCTTCTATAAACTGGTATCTGGTCAAACACGTGTTGCCCGCCTCGTGGCGGCTGTCTTAGCTGAATATTTTGATTTTAACGAGGCTTTAAGAATATTTTGGCGTCATGTCGATGACTCCGTACAACCTACGAAAACTGTTGTAGATCACACTTGCAAATTTATTGTAGTTCATATTAAAATTACTTACCGAATTGTAAACAATTCTTCTTGAATATATTCAAGGAAACAATGGCGTCGAATTGTCGAAATATATCAAAGTCGGAAGTTGTCGACATCTACTCGGAACGCGCTGATCGCTGACATTATATATGCGCTTCGCGCAGATTTAATAGAAAAGGCAATAGAAAGCAAACACAGACTGAATACAATAAAATTTGACAATAAAACATACTGAATACATTTAATTTGTTAAATCCACATTAAATACTTTTTGCTTGTGTGTCTGTTATAG
Organism: Chrysogorgia sp. JL179-B06; assembly: GCA_035772405.1. Taxonomy (NCBI): domain Eukaryota; kingdom Metazoa; phylum Cnidaria; class Anthozoa; order Scleralcyonacea; family Chrysogorgiidae; genus Chrysogorgia; species Chrysogorgia sp. JL179-B06. The sequence continues at coordinate 98,495 of JAYKKM010000421.1, forward strand.
ATGGAAACCCGAAAATTTAAAATATTACATATACAACTATACAATGTTATGCACATGCCGATGTTTTCTATTTCTGGAAACAAGTAAAGATTTCAAATGATAGAATTCTGTTCAATATATGACACTATTGAATACTGTTTTTGGTAACTAAGTCCTGGAACACAATGTTTATTGACAAAAGCATGTAGGCATTGCTCCTTGCAACATAATTGATGATTCCTGGACGTGAATGTCTCTGGTTAAAGGGATATGGCAATATAAATTAACTTTGTCTCATTTGAAAGAACTCGTAAAATGGTATAAGAAGACCTTTTACAATTTTTCTATATATTTCTTGGTTTTTGAAATATTTCGGATAATTATGACAAAGTCTACAATCCGCCATCTTGTTGAAATATTTGACCTAATTAACTAGGAAATTGGTGACGTCACAAGCAGGGTAAATCTGATGAAACTACTCCATAGGTGACCGAATTTCCGCGGAAGGCTTTTTAAAATGTTGTGGGCCAATTGAAAATGGAAATAGTGCAACATAATCGAGTTTCTGGCTCATAATGTCGTAAGGTTGGCAAGATAAAAATTTCACTTTACCCTACTTATGACGTCACATGTATATCGAAAATAATTCCATGATGGCGGACAGCACGCTGTCTTTCGTCAAATTATTTCGAAAACCAAAAAAGATTAGGGAAAATTGTAAAAGGTCTTGTTATACCATTTCACGAGTTCTTTCAAATGAGACAAAGTTAATTTATATTGCCATATCCCTTTAAGGTGAATTTGCTTTCCATAAAGTTGTTCCAAATTTAGCAGAATGTCCAGAATTGTTTCAACAGTGTATTGCATCAGTTGCAATTATGAAGTGCCATGTACTGTTTGATTTTAATCTTCCAGAAATTATCTTTAGAAGAGTGAAATGTAGCTTAGATATATTCTCTATATGATGAACAGTTCCTTCTTTTGTATTGTTTATCTTCACTCCCTGCACTGAGTTTACATAATTCATTTATAGTGTTCCATATGATACTGATCACAATTTTTCGACTGCATGTTATACATTTGTTCAATTAAGGTTCTTCTTGTTTTTTCATATTACTTTTTTGTATCTCTTTTTTTCTTGTCTTAGGCCATTTCTAAAGAATAGAGAATAACAAAATAAAATATATTAATAAAATAAAGAAACAATAACATAGTAGATATAAAGACGTTGAACATTTTATAAAACATTCAAAATACATTAATATTCATTAACCAAATTGTCCAATCACATTTCCGTATTTAGTCACGCGCAAGGCTTTTATACCTGATAAAATCCATGAATACTAATCAGCATGAAAATTATATAAAGTCTCTACGAACTTTATATAAAATTCCTGCTAATTTGCATTTCATACATCAACCCAATTTACCTCTAATAGAAAATAAAAACCAGTACACTCCCTAGTGATTACAATCAATTGTTTTTGAAGCTATTTAGAACACTCGAACTCGTGTTTTATCATATCTAAAATGCTCGCGCTGCGCGCTCGCATTTTAAATATGATAAAACGCTCCTTCTCGTGTTTTAAATACTACACAATGCATCAGTCATTTGAAATACCAACCCCCGGGACATGGCGGGGGGTTAGGGTTAGAATACCCATTAGGCGGGGGGTTAGGGTTAGAAAACACATTAGGCGGGGGGTTAGGGTTTGAAAAAATATTAGGCGGCGGGTTAGGGTTAGGATCTTTGTTGTGTTGGAGCTGGGTTCTAACATTGAATTCACGATTATCCTTAATTCTGAGCGATAAAGATAATCGTGAATCTCAGGTGAGAGGACAACCTGAATAAATAGTCAAGTACAACCGTGGTCATGACATTGCGGAGATCTGGTTCCCAGTATCCGCAAAAATGTAAATTTTGGAAAAAAAATGTTACTTATTGATCAGAATTACATGGTATGAATTTGAACTAAGATGTAAAAAATTACAAATAATCATTATAAGCTAGCCTAAACAGGTACGTTTTTATCTGATTCTTAAAAGTATTAATATTTGATATTGTTCTAAGATGAAAGGGAAGACTGAAAGTATAGAGATCATTGTATAGAGATCAACTCGTCTTTTACTGACGGGGCCGTCCCTCATCGCCTTACGCCCGATGGCGTAAGTTCCGTTTCCAATAGCGGGCGCACAGATGACGTACGTAGTTGTTGATGTTTGTCCGCATTTACCACTAAATCTAAGTCCTAAACAATAGGAAATGAGTCATTTAGGAATTCTTCAGACTCTATTTTAGTTTGTTTGTCCGCATTTTGGGTTTAAAAATAGAATCTGTGCGCTACGCTATATGTGCGAAGACCTGTACTCTTTTAAAGTGCCACTACGATGAAAATTCACCCCCCGTCTTTTAGATTTTCTTTAGCATAGAATAGTATTTCAGGGTCGAAAGTGATCATCGATGTAAAAAAAACTAAAAAATGGTATTTTGAAGTAAGTATTTTGAGCTCTGAAATCACTATTATTTAAGCCACCATTACTAAGAACGTGTTCCAAGTGAGCCCGCAATTTCAAAAGGTAATATTGTTTGTGACGTCAGATTCTCAATGCTACGCCTGAATTTCTGTCGAGGTTATTTTTTTTTTTTTTTTTTCGAGAAGTAGATGAAATGTCCAGCCTTTCAGACGAAGAATTTGAAAAAACGACCTTGATTTACTTGAAGAATTAGCCACGTGAGTCTTCGCGTTGAGAATCTGACGTCACTTCGTTACGCTGGTCAAGAACATGAACGATTAATGGCGGACATAACAACTCCAGATTCGGAGTAAGAAAAATAATACTTGCCATCGTCGAATCGCAAAACGGTTTCGACCGAGTAATATTTAGCAGCTCTGCTTTATAAATACGTAAAATATCGATAGGTAAAAATTTGATCGTTGTGGCACTTTAAAGGGATATGGCAATATAAATTAACTTTGTCTCATTTGAAAGAACTCGTAAAATGGTATAAGAAGACCTTTTACAATTTTTCTGTATCTTTCTTGGTTTTTGAAATATTTCAGATAATTATGACAAAAGACAATCTACAATCCGCCATCTTGTTGTAATATTTGACCTAATTAACTAGGAAATTGGTGACGTCACAAGCAGGGTAAACCTGATGAAACTACTCCATAGGTGACCGAATTTCCGCGGAAGGCTTTTTAAAATGTTGTGGACCAATTGAAAATGGAAATAGTGCAACATAATCGAGTTTCTGGCTCATAATGTCGTAAGGTTGGCAAGATAAAAATTTCACTTTACCCTACTTATGACGTCACATGCATATCGAAAATAATTCCAAGATGGCGGACAGCACGCTGTCTTAAGTCAAATTATTTCGAAAACCAAAACAGATAAGGGAAAATTGTACAAGGTCTCGTTATACCATTTCACGAGTTCTTTCAAATGAGACAAAGTTAATTTATATTGCCATATCCCTTTAAGCATGTGTGTATAATAATAAGCATTCAGTAACGCCCCCTCTCACCTTATGACGCACGTGACGCTAGGATTAACACCCACACCCTCACAAAGCACGCGTATTTTGTTTAAACACGAGAGAAAATGTAATGGCGTGTTGCCTAGTAATATAAATAAGTGAACTTCTTATACAAAATCACAATATTCACAGTTATAATACAAGGAGGAAAAAAGACCTACATTTTCTAAAAATAAAACGCGAACTTGGCAAGAGAACTTTTAGTTTCAATGGACCTTTACTGTATAATAATAAATTGCCTACCATAAAGTAAAAGAGGCATCTTCACTTTCAAGTTTTAAGAATCAAATTTGGAAATATTTACATATTTGACACTTTTAACTTTTCCGTTATATAATTCCATAGTTTATAATTTATATTTTAAATATAAAATTTATACATATTATATAATTATATATTATATAATTTATTAATATTAATATAATATTAATATAATATATATTATATATTATATAATTTATTAAAATTTTAAATATAAAATTTTTATAGTTTATAATTAAAAGTCCATTATGGAGACTTTTATATAACTTTTAATATACGTAACTATAACATTATGTAATTTAAACACAGGTCATTATGAATATCAGTCTTGTAGGCAAACCTGTTTAAATATCTAACCTATCCTATCCATATTAAAGTGTTGGGTGAAGCACCAGCCGCCGCCGCTGCATGTTGGTTCGGTTTTTGTTCTTCTGCAGCTGTATAGAAATCTCCGTATTGATTCCCGTGCAGAATAAAGATAAATTCTCCCGCAAACTGAGCATCTCCAACAATTCTTCTATTTTGTGTAATTCCCACAGTGCATTGTTAAGTTGTTTATGAAACGAAAATTGAGGCGACTTTTTTATAGATTTATTTGAGAGAACTCCTCAAACGATAAAGAATGGCGTTTGTAGTTCTTTAACATCTTATCTCGTTCTCGAGTTATTTCAAGATTGTGTATTATGACCTATGACGTCACTAGTTGTACCCACCATTATGATTAATCAGAAAATGAAGCATATCTTCAAAAATTTAACATATCCGTAATATTTGGGTCTTCCTGGGAAAAATCATAGTATATATTGTCAGCTGAAAATTTCATCTTCATGGAGTTTTTCGCTGTCAAAGTTACCGGATGTGATGTATTACAAGAGGCATACATTCCAAACCAGTTTTCGTTTGTTAAGCCTGGTTTCCATATGGTCGCTACGCTGTCTTTACGGTCGCGGAAGTGAAGCAGTGAAGCGTGTTTCTTTTGTCATAACAAAAGTGTTGAAATTTGTGACGTCACGACATGAACTGCTGTACAAATAGTGACTTCCAAGCGGGGCCACCCTCAGCCTTCTGGCCTAATAATATGCATTTGTTTACGTTTTTGTATATTTGTGTAATTTCCGGGGGGTCGAGTACGTCATTTCCCATCGACCCAATCCTCCAACACCGCCTTCTTTAAATTAGCGCTAGTCGACGTTAAAAGCATTATTTCCGGTCACAACAAAGAGAGTTTCCGTTGCGATAAACCACCGAAGCTGAAGTGTAGGCTTTGCAAATTGACCTGTGTGGACTCCATATATGAATATCTTTCGAAGATACTCAATGATCTCTGTCTACTCGGATATAAACACATACTACAGTAACTACGTGACGCTATCAGATGCCTGGCTTAATACCTGGTTGACACACATGACAGAGCTGCTTAACTATGTTCATCAAGGAATACCGAATCCCGTTGCCTTTGAGCGTAGAGGAGTACAGAATTGCTCAATTGTACATGATTCAGGTTTGAAAATGCACTGTGTATTTACAATCTGGTGTGTGTTTTGTCCGTATATTATTATGTCCAAGGTCCCTGGGGATCCAGTAAATATTAAATAGATTTCATCAAACTTTCGTACTTCCTGCGGTTCGTATTCTGCCGAGTTAATTTGGAAATTTACACGTATTGACGCTGTTCTATATTATTCTATTCGTTTTCGTAGTGTAGGTGATGTTCTGTGTGCATTCAGTGCTTATCTTGTTTTTAATTTTAATTTTTTGTCCTATTCAAAAACCGCACGTTTTAGCAATTCATTAAAGCAAGGAATGATTGTGAACGATATTTGCGAACTATACTCCCAGATAGAGTTTTAAAAACGTCAACCAGGTGACGGTGATATTTAGGAGTTTAGCGTAAGATACCACTTTAATGTACCTGGAGATTATAGCTCTCCTATTTTTAAACTACAAGGTTTCGCATGTGTTAAAGAAGCCACTGAGGAGAACTAATTTAATGTGATCTGGAAAGTAAAAGCGAAGTGTTGAAATGTACGAAACTGTCGTAAATACAGACTGAAAACATCAATTGACACCTATTTATATCGACATTGGCTCCCCACAGCGCGAAATATATTATATACATATTCTGTGTTGTTGTTTTTTGTCCAAAGTTCTGGCAAATCAGCTCTGTAGTGTATTAAATGCATTCAATTCATCAAAGGCAAAACCATCTGCCATCATTATATTATTATACAACATGACTAAACTCTACTAGTAAACTCTAACATTCGCAGCGAGGTGAAATCTTTAAATGAAAGCACAAGGAAAAGCCGGACAGCATGTGCTCTTGTCAGGACTGCAGCTTTAACAATATTTTGATTATGATAAAGTTAGATTTCAATATTCGGGAGCAAATGTAATAGACAAGCATTATTCATGGCCATCGAAGCAAATTTGAGAAGCATCTATTCCTTCCCCATTTGCTTTAAGATCATTGTGTATTTTCGGTAGAATACATTATGAATAATTTGTGTTTTTGAATTTAAAGCAGTTTTATTAAAAATTGAACGTGACAGGTAATATATATTTGAAACACAACAGATTTTGGCTGATATTTCATATAAGAATCTCAAATTCAAGACATAGCCCTAACCCCAAACTCCAAACCTAATACTAACCCTAACTCATACAATAATGCTTTATTTTAGAAATAACAGCTGATTTTAATTTCTAATATTTCACTACTGATTTGACATAATTTCTGGAATTATATGAAATATCACCCACAATTTTGACGAGATTCAAAGCTAAAACACGTTTTTGGTCTAATAAAATGAAATAGTTCCTGCCGAATTGCTATACTGATGTGCATATTTCCTGTATATTATCACAGCATATTCTGAAGATTTTAGCCTGTGGTCTCTGCCATATATAGCAAACAGATGGTTGCAGTGGAAATAATATGAGATAGGTGGTATTTACATAAGATAGGTGGTATTTACATAAGGCAGGCCAACCTCATTTTTATATATTAATTAAGTGGCTCACAATCAGCCTAATCAGGTTAATAAAATCAAGAAAATCAAGCTTATGTTGCTAGGTTAAGCTTCAGAAATATAAGCTGAAAACAATACAGAATATTTGCTGAAAAAAGTGGTTTATATGCTTGTGTAATTAAGGAGAACATCATGGTCACAAAGAAAATGGAAAAAGCATGGTTTTAAAATAATCTGCTTGAAAAATGCTATTGCAAACAGAAATGAGAGAATACTCCCAGAAGCATACAAACCACTTGTCAGGAAATGTTCTTAAGTTTTTAGCACGCATTAAGTTGTAAATTTGCATATTTTAGTTGTATATAATTTTTGGCAGCAGATTTAGTTCATTTTAATCCATTTTAGCCTGATGATAGACATGTACTCTGAAAGCTTGCATGGTCTAATTTTTAAAATGTTATGCTAGAGTATAACATCATCATCCGGTCGAGCTTGCTCGGATTTGCTTGACTCTATCCTTCCAACCATATAGCGATACAACATCACTGTCGGCAACTCTTCCAGAAGGCATCCTTTGTCCATTACTAGCTGGTCAATATATGTTTTAGCAGGGCAGCCAACCGACATCCTTCCATGTATTGGTTTCCATATAGGAGCTAGGTCACTTACAAAAGCTCTTTGCTGCTACGCCAACAGTACCTAGCAAAAACGTAATCCTCATACTCGTATCATGTCTGATACTTAATTGCAGTATGTTGTTATTGTTGAATTGTGGGGTGTGTTTGCCATGATATGGTTAGCACTGCATGATTTGAGCCTTTCTGTGAGTGTTCACATTGACGAGCTGACAGACAAGCACAGACTCCACGGTTGCTCAGAAGAAGTTGCGTTTCAGGTTTGCTGGCAGGTTTGGCTTCCATATTTTGTTGAGGCCAGCTAGTACACCCCATGCCTTGCTGAGCCAGATCTTGACAGAGTAACATACTTTGTATTATATTCATGTTAATATAGAGATTAATCCTAGACGATACATGGACGATCATCAAGCTTGTATCCTCAGAAAAATGAGGATACGAGCTTGACGATCAAAAATGAGGATATGAGCTTGATGATCGTCCATGTATCGTCTGTCTACTCCAAGCTCTCCCACATTCACTAGCAGTGTATATATTTAACACATAGAGATTCCTGTTAGTATTCTTACAACTTTTAGAAAACTCATAAGATTGCAGATCAGATTTAGATCTTGTGTATATGGGAAATCAGTTCGGATCTGCATTCAGGCCAGCCTGAAGTGTTCACGTCAGTCTAGCAACTGACGTGAAGTTTAGGCCAGCATGAATTGAATCTCAGATGCTAGACCCATGGTAAACAACCTACAGGAAAATCACCACATGATAACATCTGAACTAAAGTCAGTCAGGCAGCAGCCATAGCGACTTTTACAAAATTGCAATATTCGGAAAATTCAGTTCTATTTGGAAAATTGGGACCAGTGTTTTCTTTAAGACTATTTTAAGAGATTATGGCAGTTTACCAGCCACCTTTTCACTACTTTTTTATCTGCTTTTTTTTTGCATTTCTCTATGTTTTATATGTGCATGTCCAAATATATATACCGTTTAAATGTACATTAGATGTACTGGTAACAGAAAACTTGTCAGTGGAACGTAAGTTAACATGCTGCTAGATTTCGTGTGACGAACATTGTAATTGTGTCTTCTTATACACTATACTTAATCTAGCTATGATAAAAAAATATTTTTGTCCTTGTTGTTCGGGTTTTGGCAGTAATTAGCGAAGTATTGTGATTATTATTGCAAGAATTGGGGGGAGGAGGGGGAATATTTCATTTGGAAATTTTGGGTTGGCAATCCCCCCTGCAGTTGGGCCAGCCTCATGTAAAAAACCCATAGAATTGCTCTGTTAACTTTTGACCTGTGTATTAGAATTGCTGTGTTAACTTTTGACCTGTGTATTGGTGGCAATGGTTGGGTATGTTCTAGATATCCTGATCACAAAATGGGAACAAGGGGAGGGTGGAAGAATAATTACCCCACACAAGGAGATATTTGGGGGGCTACGCATACAGCAGTCATATTGGTCAGCAATTAGCATGTGGGTGTTTCAAGCCAGGTTTTTCGGCTTGATTTTAGATAATAATCTAAAATATTATTTGAAGTTTCATTAAAAAAATGACATTTTATGCATATTACAATCAGACAAAAAATGCCATTTCAATACATTAGAGAAGAGAGTTCTCCTGTGTAAATATAGTCACTTTGTGTTACTAAGGTGAAGTTCTTTATTTATTTTTTTTGTAGAAAAAAAGTTGTCTTGATAGCACAGGTGAGGGTAGTGGAGTTGAAATTATCGAGAATCGTCCTTACAAAGATGGCCCTGGCGGTTCTGGTCAATATACAAAGAAGATCTATCACATTGGTAATCACATCCCAGGCTGGCTTCAAGCCATCGTACCTAAATCAGCACTCCAGGTCATTGAAGAAGCATGGAATGCTTATCCATACACAAAGATGAAGACCACGTGTCCTTTTGTTGAAAAGTTTTATGTGGATGTGGAGACAAAGTATCTTCCAGATAATGGATCAACAGTATGTGTGATAACAGGGGTGGCCTAGCAGTATGTGTGATAGCAGTATGTGTGATAACTGGCCACTTGGGCCCACTGAGCAAAACTCCTGTGCAGCCACTTTTAAATGGTTTTGTTCTTGCTTTTCATGACCATAACTGTGGGTGATCAGGGGCAGATCAAGGGAAGGTACTTTCGGCAAGTGCCAGGGGCCCCGACCTAGCATTTATTTATAGCCTCGTTTGTAGGTGTTCTTTGCAAGCCGTCTGTGACCCCACGTTTTCTGGCTTATGGAGAGACACGTGTTGTACTTGTGGGGCCCCACGGCTTCAACCAATTTCTCCACCTTTTTTTACAAGTCAGCAATTTGCAGCTGTTTGCTAATGCTACGTGCATTTTTTGGTTAATGTCCCTCGATTTTTCTAGGCAGTCTCTGACTCGTGCAGGCGCGAGGCAATTGCAAATGTGCCAGGGCCACTGCGCATATTGATCTGCCCTTGTGGGTGATTGTCCTGCACTGATACTTGCCAAGGACAAAAATTAATTTTCTTCCGTTAGGATTAGGATTTGAATTTCGACTTGGCAGCTTTTCTATATGCCATGAGGAGAAAATATTACTTTTTTCATTTCTGATGCTATTGCATTGATTAATAACATCTTCACAAATGCACTGTTTGTTAAGATTCCTTTGAACGGACAGTGTTTTATTTGTAGTTTCATTCACTGTTAAAAAGGACTTAAAATATAGTGGAAACATGCATGCACTTTCTGAATATTTGGCAAGAGCCTTTAAAAAAAAAATTTTTAATTATTTTTTTAATTATTTTTTTTATTATTTAAAATTTTTTTTTTAAATTTTTAATTACTTTTAAAAAGGCAAATGTTTGGAATGGACCCTTTTAGCCAAAATCACCTGCATCCTTCTGAAGTACCAGTCTTATACTAGAGGTGTTATCAGCACCGCTCACAGGTTTTTTCAATTTGTGCAGGCACATAATTTTTCAATTTGTGCAGGCACAAATTTTTTTGTTGATTTTTTAGCTAATTATTAAAACTGTGTAGCTAAAACTTGAAATGGAACACAAATTTTGCGCACATTTCCAACTTCTTAATTCTGCTCGCAGGCACAAATATTAATGAGGCCTGGGTGTTATACCTGTTATCTTATGAATTAATTTAGCCGTGCAAATGTGTTTGTAATATTTTTGTTGAAATATAAAAGAAAAAGTACTCATCATTTTTACATTATACTTTTTACATAATATGTCCTATACAGCTGGTACCATAATTAAATATCCTAAACATTTTGTAGAACATTTTCCACATCATTTTCCACTTACTAGCTATTATTCAAAATGTTCTCAAAATTTACACAACTTGAAATGATTCGTAATTAATAATTAATGACGAAAAATGAAACAAATATATTTTTAATGAGTGTCTGATATGTGATAAATGCATCCTTGGTGTTCTCGATAAAATTCTCACTGGTTTTTACGTCTTTATAGTCAACATTGGTTTTCAAAATTATCAGTAAACACCAGGCTATCACCTCGTGTTTCTCGTTTATAAATAAACACTACATAATGAGATGTCTATTTTATTCAAAATATAATTATTAATTTTCCAGGAAAACGTCTTCAACCTGTCTCCTGTAGAGTTGGGAAATCAAACAGTTGGTAATATACCATTAGAACTCTCTTTAATAAATATCAGTTTCGTTTACTATGTTTATCACTCTTTTAGGTGAACGGAATACCCCAACAGCCGTACGGACCGCTCGACATAATTACTCGGGCAACCTGTGGTAGCGCGAGTCTAGGTTTCGGCTTCATTAGTATTATTAGTAGTATTTTTGGGGTACCACAAATTTGCAAAACTGAGTCAGCAATTTTTCACAAAACATGTTTCCCGTTTCGCCTACCGCAGTTGAGCGTAAGATCACTGATCAACGATTTACTGGTCAATTTATATAACCAACATCTCGCCCAAAGTAAAGCTGGTCCAAAAGAAAGAACTCACAGAACCGTGGACGAAACGTCAACATGCACATGCATCACAGTTTCACAGAGCCTATACTCGTTGCAAGGCAATGCAAGCAAATTAAAGCGATTTCGGACATTCCTTTTATTGTCGATCGCAGTCGGAAAAGCATTTACGAGACCTGTAAACCCGCAAACTAATGCAAAGATTCTCTCCAGGATGACTGGATGAGAGAAACACAGATGAGAGATTAAAGAAAGAACTCTCAGAACCGTGGACAAAACGTCAACATATAGTCGTTGCAAGGCAACAATGCAAGCGAATTGAAGCGATTTCGGACTTTCGTTTTATTGGCAATGAATCGCAGTTGGAAAAGTTTACCGAGACAAACCATTGCAAAGATTCTCTCCAAGATGAGAGAAAAACGGATGAGAGATCAATCACGAAGACGGAATGGACAGCTTTGCATATACGTACAATGAATCAAAATAGCTCTCACAGTTCTAGCCCAACTCAACGTAACAAAATTGCTTATAAAAGTTTCCCACTTCTTTAAACTAGCGCTGCACAACGGCTTCAGTGCCTGATTACAGAAATAAGTAGCCCGCGAGTAAACGCCTGGACAGGCGTCTTGTTTCAGTTTTAAATGCGTTTTACAAGCCGTAAAGTTATCTAAAAACATTTGAAAATGAACTCAAACGAGATTGAACATATTGAAAGACATATATAAGTGATTTTTTTTATCCGAAAAGAGACTTAACTCTCAATTTCCTTTGACGAAGAAAAAGCACAGACTTTTCTTTTTTGTCCACTAGAAATACTGATGACAACCAAAAAAAACAAGCCAGGATATTAAGGAAATAAATAAATAATTTACCGTTTTGGTCGATCCGTATTGAGTCTTGGTCTCAAAAACGTCCCTCGGCCTCGGGCCGTTTTTGAGACCTCGGGCAACATTTCTCCATACGGACCGCCGGTAAATAACATATATACAAAAACATATATATATATATATCGAGTGAAATATTAAATATACCCAGAATCTTATCCCAGCATTACCACCACCATATATACAGAACTCGTGACTAGGCTCTCGGCAACGGCTTCCGTAGCTCAGTGGTCAGAGCACTGCACTAGCATCGCAGGGTCGCGGGTTCAATTCCAGCCGGAAGGCCTTAAAGTTGCATTTTTCGCAACTGGTACCGGTTTGGTCTTAAAATGTATATTATATTCCAACACTCGAAATTTTCCTTCACCATAAATCCTTAGAATATATACATATATACATATATACATATATACACATATATATTTATATATATATCCCGGTTTGGTCTTAAAATGTATGTATTCCAACACTCGAAATTTTCCTTCACCATAAATCCTTTCTATATATATATATATGTTATGTATATACATATGTTATATTATGTTAAAATTAGATTTTTTCTTACTAGATTTAATAGATCCTGTCAAAGATCCTATCCCAACTAGTCTATATTCGAAAGATGAGGATCCGTTGCTGTATGTGTCAAAGAAAACTGGACGTGGACCACTCACATCTGATTGGCTACAACAGCCACAACAGTCGATCATGTGTGCTTATAAGAGGATCACAGTTGAATTTAAATACTGGGGAATGCAGGTAAATGATTGATTGTCTTGCCATCTAATCTTGAATTATTGCTTAATTTACTTGCCACGCATATATTGTAATGTAAATTTATTATTTTACGAGGAAAAAAGCCCCATTCACCATATACAATGTAAGTGCTTTTCATGGGGTCCTCAAAACTAGAATATAACTTACAAATGAAAAAATTAAAATTGTTAAGATAATTACAAAGTTACGAACTAGGCTGATTAAAGTTACTTAAAATATACAGATTTAAATTTAGAATAACTAAAAGTATCATCAATGTTAAAATTGCAATGGCGTTCCACTCGGTAATAAAAAACAACTGGATTTTTGCATACCCCAGTTCGTTTTACAAGCATGTACCCTAAATTGGTCCCGCTGGCGTGTATTATGGTCATGAATATCATATCCACGCAAATTTTGAAATTTATGTAAATTTCCTTCTTGGTACATTGAGTTAAAAACAAAACTGCATCGATGAAATTTACGCCGCGCTCATAAAATGGTTTCGAGTTTAATAGTTTCAACGCTTCAGAACTGAATGATCTTTTCGGCAGATCAAGGATTAATCTTTGCTCCTTTGTTCTGTAGTAATTGTAAAATATTCATTAGCGTCTTATTGTGTCTTATTATTAGACCACCAATACACCAAAAGATACACAAACGCTAACTTTATTGATAGAGAACTTTGTGGACAGACTAGAGTGATCGCTGCAAGGCGAGGAGAGCAACTGTCATAGCAACTGATACAGAATTACACTGTTTATGCCCATGTACGGAGGTTTGCATCAGAAATTTAAAAATAACATGATATGATACAGAAATAGATACGATGTGATGATTAGGGATTAGTCAAAGCTATAGTTGATAAGTGGTACTTAATTATTTCCTAATTGGATTTCGGATACTATTTGCAAATGCACGCAGGCTGAATACTAGTGTAAAAATTGTCTCTAAATGTTGCTAGAATAGACTCAGTAGACGCTACACTGCCTTTGCAACAACACCAGCAAATGGTAAGACTTTCGGGTCTTCTCGGAATTAAACGACCTTAAATCGTAGGCCCTCGGAATCCCTATCAGTTGGGTTTTCCGTTCACCTAAGAACAGTAAACACCCGCTATGAAGAACCTTCCACCTATAAGAACCTCAGGCTGAAATTAGGGATTTTGTGCCCCTCTCAATAAGAACCTGTTTGAGCCTGATATTTGAAATAGGTTCTTATGTTGGGCAACAGCATGTGAGTCATGTAACAGTGTACTGCTACGAAGTACTGCCTAGTTAATTTCATCCATTTCATCTCATTGACATAAGTGTTTATCAGTTGCTGAATTGTGGCTTTATGGTTTATTGAGTTGTCTTTCTCCAGTTTTTTGCCTGGTAAAATAATTACAAACCAATTTATAAGAACCTAACACCCTGATTTTTTGTTAGATATCAAATATATAAGAACCTATCCCAGGCTGGTTTGGAAAAATGTAGGTTCTTCATAGCGGGTGTTTACTGTAGTCGAGCTCTTAGTAACCTTATCCTCGTGATCGACTCTAAATAAATCGTACTCAAAATAAGTCATATACACATACTCAAGGGACGAAAGACACTCATAAGAGTTATTTGTTTGTGTATTCTGTTGCGTAGTTATCATTGAAGCAAGCAACATGCCAGATACAGTAAAAACTCGCGTATAAGAACGTAGATTTTTCCAAGTTAGCCTAAAAAGGTTCTTATATAAATGGTGTTTACTGCAAAATTAGGCTATTTAGGTTCTTAAACAGGTTCTTATTTTCTTAAAAAAAAAGCGACTTGGTTTTGGTAAGTGTGGTCTATTATTTATATAAATTATGCATAAATGTTCTCCAAATAACTGCAATCTAAGCAAATACAATCAGCCACTGTTACTTTGTCCAAATTGTCCAAATTTGTAGAACGAGAAATGGCAGTGGGAATACGAGCCCGCAGGGCGAGTGTTTCCACGCTATTTCGAGTTCTCCCAAACTTTCACGAGTGTTTCTATAATGTATGGGAACACGGAAAGATGTTTTCTATTTCTTTTATAAAATAACATTGAGGAAATAAGTAATAAGACTCTTTTATTAAAATGATGAAAATATACATTCTCCTTACTCACGCTAGACAGCGTCGTCGGCTGCTCAAATGAACATAAACGCTCTTAACTGTGAAGAAAAGCATCCAATCTTCTCGTTTTTCTTCTTGTTGGCTGTCACAGAACATATTTATCGACATTTTAGCTGTTTGTGAGCAAAGGTTCGTCTCACAGTCGATTTTATAAAAATGGCGGGAAAAATCCAATCATGTTTTCCATCGAGTTTTAGTAGAAACTGACCATGGTCCATTACAAATGCTACATTCTGATTGACTATACCCACCTTGTCTATTCGTGATAAACCATGATAAACGCGCTCAAAACAATGGCAGAAAACGCTCGTTTTGGGGAGGTTTCAGATGAGTTTTTGGATATTTTTTTAGCGGAGAATGCATGATTTGTAATAGTCTACTAAAACAATTAGACAACTCGTCCTCATTGTCTAATTCCAACTCAGGCTTCTAATTCTAATTGTATTAATACCAACTCAGGCTTCTAATTGTTAAATAGAAACACGGCTTCCAGTCAATCAGCGCGTGCGTTTTTAATTTGTTATTTTATAAACAAAAATCTAAAAACTATGGGGGATTTTTATGTACTTTATTAATCGCCATCATCACTAATGGCACCATTGTTGTTTTCATTGTTGTCACATCATATCATCAATATTTCAATGTTATTAAAGGGCAAAATTGAGCAATTCATTCACGATGGCTTACGGAGACCAATGTTGATGGGTCATCGACAAGCATGGGTGTGGCAAGACGAATGGCATGGGTTGACAATCAGTGACATTCGTGAACTCGAAAAGGAGACTCAGAAAATGTTGGCAAAGAAAATGGGAAACTTATCGGACTTGAATTTAAGTCACAGAATATCTGATGGTCTAGTGCATGGCATCAATGAAAACTCCAAAAATGATACCTTAAATCCATTGAACAACATTAGCATGTATGGTTCCACCATTGAGCTGTTATCGCAAGAATCTGTAGACGTCGAAGAGACTTCCAAGGCTAACGTTTTAGCTGACAGAGGAGAAACACCATCCATGGGCTGGAAAATGGGAAGCTTTAACAGCAGTGATTCTGAAGGAGAATATTTTGATGCTCAAGGTAAGAAATCGAAATAATGGTCTAAATAAGATGTACGCTGTGTAGTAGAGTTTAAGTTGGTAAATACGTGAAAATGAGCTAAAATTTGGCCGATATGTATAAAAACAATACATGGGTACAATATACAATTTATGCTACGTAATACGCTATAAATGGTATTAAATGAAAGCTACATTCAATGTAGATTATGATAAAACATGAATTGATAGCAGAGTGTATACCAGTTAAAAGCTAGTTAATAATTTAATAGCTTACATAGTGAGTACATATGATCAGGTACCGATGGGAAAACAGTGATATATCAACCAAAACTAGTTCTAATGATACGAAACTTGGTAAAACATCTAACCAAGACAGATCTGTGTTCTGTAGTAAAATCAGGGGTTATGGTGAGATATTTAAAAAATCAAATTTTCTACAAATAGGTTGTGGTCGGTACTTACCCTGTAGATAAGTTTATGATTTTACTATAACAGATCTGTCTTTGGTTAGATTTGGTTATCAAGTTTCGTATCATTAGAACTAGTTTTGGTTGATATATCACTGTTTTCCCATCGGTACCTGATCATATGTACTCATTGTGTAAAAAAGCTATTAAATTATTAACTAGCTGCTGACTGGTATACACTCTGCTATCAATTCATGTTTTATCATAATCTACATGAATGTAGCTTTCATTTAATAATATAGCCAATAAATTGTGTATTTAGCTCATTTTCACGTATTTGCCACCTTAAGTCACATCAAGAAGTATAACAAATAATTTCCCAACGCAACCGGTGATAAATCAGACATAGTTTGGCGCGACTCTGGCTTTAAACGTTTTTGGAACGTAACTTTAAAAGTTACTGTCCACGACCCAACGTTTCGACACTCCAATCTAGTGTCTTCATCAGGGGTGATCGTTGTAAAGTTAGGATCCCTATTTATACCCTCATAGAACCGGTGATGACGTTATCTATTAACAAGATGCAAATAAGCTTCTAGTAATAATTCACCGTCATCGCGATTCAATGGGGCATGGCCGCTATTGGTATGCCAAGCCTCCAGACAACGTCTCTGATGGTACCGCGGATTAGTGGTAATAATTTTGGAATTTTCCCACGCAATCTCATGGTTGGTTACGCACGCGTGCTCCGACAAAGCAGAATTTTCCTTTTTTGAAAAGAAAACAGCTTTTTGGTGTTGTTTTACGCGTACGAAACTGACGTTTTGACTGTGATCATGTTGAATACTTTGGACCTAAATCTCACACCACATTTTATTTTCGCCTTATTGGTTTGTTTGTCGCAACTTTTGTTGTTTTTTCTTGCTTATACCCTTTAATAGAGGAAATACGGTAAATGAGTAAAGCAGTCGAGCTTTGGAACACATTTTTGGCATACTACTTGTAACATGCTGTTTGTCATTTTTTGTAGTGATATTTTTTGCTATTTTCTTCAGATGCTTTTGACAGTGACGCGTCAGACGAGGAGTACAATAACACGTTTTTAAGAGAGCCTCAAATATTTGACCACAACTCTCATTCTGGTGGTAGTGTTGAATCGCTTGATTCATATACGGTAAGATTGCATGTTTTGTTAGATATTTAGTCAGGGTATAAGAATGTGGTACACTTCGCGGCATTCGCTTCGTACTCCATTGACATTGTATATTTGTATTAAAAATAGGTACCAGGCGAGTACATGTGTTTACTTCGGAATTGAGAAATCGAACCTGTAACCTTCTGATTGGCCGTGAGACGCTCTAACCATTGAGTCACCGAGACTCAAATGGAGAGCGAAGGTTACAATGATGTACTGGTTCGATTGATATATATACTGCCTATGCGACAGTCACTATATATCAGTAACGCTTGGGTGTGTTATATTTATACACTGATGCACATATATCAATCGAACTAGTACATCATTGTAACCTTCGCTCTCCATCTGTGGGCCTGTTTATATGATCCAGGTATACCGGGATGTCCCGGTTGCCCGAGACGTTTTCATCCCGTGTTTATATGATCTCGGTACACCGGGATGTCCCGGGTGACCGCGGAATGCGTGAAAATGTTGATAATAATTGATAATAATTTCTCAATGAAACAAAAAATAATTTTATTCGCATAAAAAGCAAATCAGTAATATAAACAGGCGCCTGGCCATGCAAAGCCTTGAAAGTAATTATTAGTATCTTAAAAACAATCCGTGATCTCACCGGCAACCAGTGAAGATTACGTAGCACAGGGGAGATATGCTCCGATTTTTTAACCCCCGCAACAAGTCTAGCAGCTGTATTTTGAATTTACTCGATTTTAATTCTGAAAACAGATTTGGAATTAGCGAGTCTAAATACATAATACACGTACCTATTATATTACGCAAACGTGCATACCCTTCGTAAAATCCTCTTTATGTAGTTCGTCAGATCACCACTCGCCAATGGCAGCTAGCGTTTCTGCCAAAATATTGTCCGGTTCAAACGGATCACCTAAAACGACTTTTTACTTCCTTATAACGAGTTGGTCCCTACCATGCTCCGCTTAAATATATATTCCAGCCGGAAGGCCGCTAAGTTGCATTTTTCGCAACTGGTCCCGGTTTGGTCTTAAAATGTATGTATTCCAACACTCGAAATTTTCCTTCACCATAAATCCTTTCAACATGTAGTTTGATCGAGTGAAATGCCAAATATTACCTATAATATACCCAGAATCTTATCCCGGCATTACCACCATATATACAGAACTCGTGACTAGGCTCTCGGCAACGGCTTCCGTAGCTCAGTGGTCAGAGCACTGCACTAGCAATCGCAGGGTCGCGGGTTCAATTCCAGCCGGAAGGCCGCTAAGTTGCATTTTTCGCAACTGGTCCCGGTTTGGTCTTAAAATGTATGTATTCCAACACTCGAAATTTTCCTTCACCATAAATCCTTTCAATATGTAGTTTGATCGAGTGAAATGCCAAATATTAGCTTAAATATATATATATATATATATATATATACAAACTATTCATGAGAAATGGATCCCTGCCGCGGTGAGATTATCACCCTCGTTTGCGAGGGGAAAATAATGTAGGAAACATTCCTAACGTTACTTTAACATTTATTTCTCCATTGAAGACTAAGAACGAAGATGATGCACGACACTCAAAGAAAGCAGTAGGAAAGACAGTGAGTTCTGGCAGTTCTACTTCGTCGAACTCTATGGCTTCCTACAGTCGATTCACCGTGCTCGTTCTCATACTGCATGGCGGCAATCCGTTGGAAATATCAAGTGATATCAAGTCGAAGGAAAACGATTGTGAACGACTGATGCGAGAATTTCAGAATGTCATGCAAAACCACCATAAAGAGGGCTTGGGACGTGTTGCGTTTCGATTAGTGGAATGTCCACAAATGTTCAAAGATGCTCTGCCCGCACTGAAAGACATCACGCCTCAGTTGATGGATGAGTATGGCTCAGGTTTGTTGTCTTAATTAGCATCGCATTGCATCGCATTGCATCGCATCGCATTGCATTGTATATCGCTGATCGCATCGCATTGCATCGCATTGCATCGCATTGCATCGCATCGCATCGCATCGCATTGCATTGTATATCGCTGATCGCATTGCATCGCATTGCATCGCATGTATCGCATCGCATTGCATTGTATATCGCTGATCGCATTGCATCGCATTGCATCGCATTGTATCGCATCGCATTGTATCGTATTGCATTGTATATCGCTGACCGCATTGTATCGTATTGCATTGTATATCGCTGATCGCATTGCATCGCATTGCATCGCGTTGTATCGTATTGCATTGTATCGTATTGCATTGTATATCGCTGATCGCATTGTATCGTATTGCATTGTATATCGCTGATCGCATTGCATCGCATCGCATCGCATTGTATCGTATTGCATTGTATATCCCTGATCGCATTGCATCGCATCGCATCGCATTGCATCGCATTGCATCGCATCCCATCGCATCGCTGATCGCATTACATTGCATTACATCGCATTGTATCGCATTGTATTCCATCGCATTGTATTCCATTGCATCGCATCGCATCACATGACATTACATGGCATTGCATTACATGGCATTGCAGTGCATCGCATTATATGTCAGCAGACACACTTATCCAGTTTTTTCCCATTTACTGTTAGACTCTCAAGGTTCTTCTCTGCCGTCGTTCAACTTCCCAGTGTCTTCACTCCCTCTTCTGGCTGCGTGTTCCAACGGTTTTGGTGAAATGGTGGACGGCACCATTGCGCAGGCCAACAACGTTTACCGTGACTTTATCAATTCTGAATCAGGAGCAGGTTTCAGTGGCGAGGTAAAGCAGAGCAGTTATTGTTTAAATACGAGGTAGTTCAGAGTAAGAAATTCAAAGAAAACGGAAATGTATATATAATATAGATATAATTCATAGTTTTTCATAGTAGAAAATTCACTCAAATGATTCAGTATGTATAAAACGCCACTCTAAGCCTCTATACTTATATCCAGCTAAAATTCACACGCTTTCCAGTATATTTGCACGTGATCTTTGAAATCTCTTGAGAAAAATTGTAAAATATCTTGTTGTCCGAAAATTCCATCTTCATACTTTTTTTACCCCTGCTAATATTCACAGGAAATGACGTCAAAGCAGGGACACGCAAAGGCGTTGTACAGTGATTAGGGACAGGTACATTATGCCGGCATTTCTTTTAGCATAATAGGGAATCCTTTTGAGATCGAGCATAATAGGCAAAAAGCGAGCATAATAGCATTAATAGGCAAAAGTTTCGGTATGACGTCATTTTGCCAACGTAATTACGTAATACGCATATGCGCCAACCATCTGCGGGCCAGCGGCGTAGCGTACACCGTGTTACTTTCGGCAAATACGTGGTGTATGTACAATATTTGGACTAATGGCGATTTTCATTTAATGAATAATGAATTAATGATGCCGTGGTCTTGAGTCTCTTGACTCTTGAATCTTGATTGAATATGATGTAGCATAATTATGGGCATAATAGGGGAAAATTTTGGGCATAATAGGGTAAAGTCAGGAGCATTTGAGAATAGCATAATAGGCAATTTTTTTAGCATAATGTACCTGTCCCTAACAGTGATTCAACACTACAGTGAAATACAATGAAAGTTTGGGAATTGAGCGAATTTGGTCTAAACAGGTCTGTTTAAAGTCCAGAGCCAAACTTTCTTTGTATTTCACTGTTGAACAAGTGTCTTTGCATGCCCCTGTTTTGACGTCATTTCCTGTGAATAGTAAATCAACTTTAACAGAGGAAAAAAGCACGAAGATGAAATTTTCGAACGACAAGATATATTCCATATCTTCTTGGTAGAACCCAAAGATTACGAATATGTAAAATCCTAAAACCCGGAGTTCTATTACTTTTCTTAAGGTATGCATCGTGGGTGACTGCATTGGAGGGTTGCTCGCCTACGAAGCCATGTGTGTCCAGTGGTCATCGGAAAGCTTCGAGACAGACACTACCAGCTTATCTACAAGCATATCGACCAGCAGCATATCGGCCAGCATTGGTAGTACCGGGCTACCTACCAGTCCGATCACAGAAAAACGCAGACGATCATTTCTGAAGAAAGACTGTTGTGTGAGCGACTACTCGCCGCCACCTCAAGACATGCTATCGCATAACGCCGCTCGTCTGAGCACAAGCGAGGAGGTAGATGTTCGTCCTCTGAGTCCAAGACTCAACGACGGAGGCTATTGTGACGCACCTTTTGAAGGCGACGAAGAACCACAACGGAGTCCGCGCGTAGAAAGGGTGGGCGACGACACGTTAGTGGAAGAAGCGGGAGTGGATCAACAATTCCCCGATGCTTCTTCTCTTCCGTTTGAAGCTGTCAACAAGTTCGAATTCGAGATCTCAAAGTTTTTCGCGTTTGGTTCGCCCATCGGTTTGGTGTCATTGTACAAGAGATTTTCGGGCAACAAAGGTGAGTTTTCTGTAGGAAATTAGACTGGAACCTCTAATAACGGACACTCTATATAACGGACAGTAAGTCCAGACACTGATATAATTTAGTCGATTTTATTAGATATTAATGTAAATACAAAAAATACCCAAACGGAAAGAGCGCGAACGGGACTCGAGGACCCATGCGAGGCGCCTTCCCGTTGAAATTAAAAATACATATATAAGTCATAGATCAACTGCTTGGAATTCACAATGCACCAACACACATGCGCAGCCCCAACCCCATTCTTCCGAACTCCACTGAAAGAACAAAATGAATAAAACTGAGTGGAATTCAGAAGAATGAGGTTGAAGCTGCACACATACAACGATGCTCCGTGGAATCCAAGCAGTTGGTACATTGGAAAACTATCAGTGACAGGAGCAGTTACGGTATAATGACCATGTACAAGTCATATCGACGTCAAAAGTAGATGTTAGTAATGATAAATAAGTATTGCGTAAAAATCTTTTGAATGTTGCAAGACTGCAGAGACTATTGGGTGGTGCTATTTTACAAACAGAATTCCAGAGAGGAACAATTCTGTTAAAGTAGGAGGCTTGGAAAGTACTAGTTTTACAGGATGGTGCTTTAAGCATAAGGTTAGGATTTTTACAGATGCGGGTACGACTATGACTAACAAACGAGACAAAGTTATAAACATTTAGATCAGAGAGTCCATACAAAGCCTTATAAAAAAAACATAGATCCTTGATTTCTCTGTCGTAAGACAAGGGCAACAGATTTAGAGCCAGAAGGCGCTCCTTGTATGACATTCCCCCAATGTTGGATTTAAGGATCCATCTTGTTGCACGTCTCTGAATGCGTTCAAGTCTGGACTTGTGGGTACTCAGAG
Organism: Chrysogorgia sp. JL179-B06; assembly: GCA_035772405.1. NCBI lineage: Eukaryota > Metazoa > Cnidaria > Anthozoa > Scleralcyonacea > Chrysogorgiidae > Chrysogorgia > Chrysogorgia sp. JL179-B06. The sequence continues at coordinate 121,507 of JAYKKM010000421.1, forward strand.
ATGGTGACCAGACTTCGGTGGCATAGCATAGCTGTGACTTTACAAGGGATAGATAAAGTGTTCGTCGAACATTACGGTCGGTAAGCAGTGGACAGGTTCTTCTAAGTAACCCCAGCAACTTGTTGGCCTTAGCTCCAATAGAAGAGATATGGGAGTCCCAGGATAGGTTGCTGGTTACTGTGATACCAAGATCGATTTCTTTTTGGACACGTGACAGTTCAGCAGCGCCTAGATGGTAATCAAACAGGAAAGGCGATTTCCTGCGGGAAACTGTTAGAACCTTACATTTCGACGCATTGAATTTGATGTTTGATTCTTGGCTCCAATGTTCGGTCATTGACAAGGTTTCCTGCAACTGAACACAGTCATCAATCGATTTGATTCCCCTGTACAGCTTCGCGTCATCAGCATAAAGCGACATTGAAGTGCCGTCACGAACAACATCTGGGATGTCGTTGATGAAAAGCAAAAATAGCATTGGACCCAAGATGCTTCCCTGTGGCACACCAGAAGTGACAGGAGACCATTGCGAAGCAGCGCCTTCTACCACAACTCGTTGAGTACGACGAAGTAGATAATCGGTCAACCACTGGTGAAGATTACCAGATATACCGTAACCCTTTAGTTTTTCTAAGAGAATACCATGATCCACCGAGTCGAAAGCTTTAGCGAAATCCAAGAATAGAACGTCAGTCTGAGTATTTTTGTCAAGTAATTGTCCAATAGAGTGTAGAGTTGATAAAAGCTGCGTGACGCAGGAACGTCCGCTTAGAAAGCCATGCTGTAATTGAGTAATCATGACTCTTACGTGGTTGTAAAGCCTGTTGCAAACACAACGTTCTAGGACTTTACTAACGATAGGCAACAAGGATATAGGTCTGTAGTTGTTGGCAGGTTCTTTCTGATCTTTTTTGTGTATAGGCGTGACGTCGGCCGATTTCCATTCAGACGGAACGCGTCCGGAATGTAACGAGTGGTTAAACAGTGCACAAAGGCTTGGTGCAATCTGTGCACTGCATTCCTTAAGGAGGCGACTAGGAATTCCATCAGGACCGGTAGCCTTTGTTGGATCTAGGTTTGACAGGCAGTTAGCAACTTCATCCACACTAAGAGATATTTCAGAGATTTGTGTATCAGGCGTTGGTGAAGATGTAGAGGTTTTAGAGTTAATTATTTGTCTGACAGGTCGGAAAACTGAACAGAAGTAAGAATTGAAAAGTTCTGCTTTCTCGGCCGGAGTCTTTGCCTTCTGACCATGGTAGGAAATGATAGGATTTAGAGTAGAGCGGTGATGAAGTATTGCTTTGTGATAGCTCCAGAACAACTTAGGGTTGGTTTTGAACGATGCTTCAACTTTGGCCAAGTAATTTTGGTGTTTACATTTAATTGCATATTTAATGTTCTGGCACAAGAAACGTAGTTTTAGTTTACGTCCGGGCGTTTTGTCAAGTCGAAATTTCTTTAAAGCGGTGTACTTTTTTCGAATTAGTCGGCGAACTTCTCCGTCGATCCAAGGAGGATTGTTCGTGTTCTTGACAGTTTTGACTGGAATGTGATTGTTCACTGTAGTTAAGAACAGATTTTTCCATTGTTGCCAGCAGTCATCGACGTTGTCCGTGAGAGGTATGTTAAATGGTACCCCTAACAAGGCACTACGGAGCTCGGCAAAGTTGGCCTGGTTGTAGTCGTAGACAATACGCCGTACAGGTTTAGCTCTTCTGAACTTCATTTGTATATGGAATTCAATAATGTAGTGATCGGTAGGGAAACTGAGCTCATCTGGAGTGAAAGTTAACAAGTCAGTTATGGTATCAGGGCGATTACAGAGCACCAAATCAAGCTTATTACCTGCACAATGGGTAGGACCTTCGACAAATTGCTGAAGAAAATTATCTCCTATGAGGTCACAAAGACGTTCTCCATCCGCGCATCCACCAGTGTTAATAGGAGCTGATTGATCATCAGACCAGGAGATGGAGGGGAGATTAAAATCTCCAACTAACACGATGCAGCTTGATTCTAGGTTGCACAGCAGTGAATTATTCAGAAGATTAAGAGATTCAGGACAAGAGCCAGGAGGACGATAAAACGTGTAGAGAATAACAGCTTTATTGTGTGCTTTGTTGAATTCCACAACAAGGAGTTCAATACCATCTCTCTCAAGATCACGGCGGCGAGTTGTTTGAAAACCTTCCTTCACAGCAACTAGAACACCTCCACCAATCTTTCCTGATCTATCCCGGCGGAAAATGTTGAAGCCTGGAAGCAGTTCTGAATCGAGAACATGGTCGTTTAACCAGGTCTCACAAACGCAAATAACATCGTAGGCGCCACCGTGAGCTAACTCTTGTAGCAAGGATATTTTGCAGACTTTACAGGAAGGGTTGCTGTCAAGTGTCACGAAAGACTTTAAACTTCGAGCGTTAAGATAAAGGACTTTTAGGCCGTCTGGATTAATAGATCTAGATGAAACTGCAGGACCAGGATTTACTTCTACGTCGTTCGCCAAAAGCACTAACATCATCGCTAAGCCAGATCTCTTTATCAAAATCAATACATTGTGTCTTGCAGCTTCGCAGTTTATTGAAGGTGATGCTGAGTTCCTTTTTAATCGACGTGCGTTGGGGAAACTTGGTGGGATAAGTAGTTCCTTTGATGTGTATAGCAAGGCTGATCGATCTTCTTCAGCGAAACTTTCACGGAAAACCAACCACAGAAAAAGAATTATGCAAATTGAGCGGGAAAACATTTTGGCGCGTAAAAATGTATGACTACGAATTAATTATTAATTAATTATTAATAGAAAACTTCTAGACTTTTAAAATGATAAAGTAACTTCTTTTGAAGATTTTCGTTTCTTCGCTTTGTTTTGGATATATTTCAGTTTGTTTGATATGCAAATGTCTGGAATTTCGTCACACATGCATAAATATTTATCAGAGAATGTTATATATCTTTGCCTTCATGAAATGAAAACACTAAAATGTGAATAACTTGTGCGCGTGTTTCTCCCACAACACCAAACTTCTTGATTTTAAAGGATTTCGTTTGAGAATGAAAGTGATATAAAACTTCTCCGGAAGTCATTATGCATGTGTGACGAAATTCCAACATTTGCACATCAAACAAACTGAAATATTTCAAAAACAAAGCGAAGAAGCAAAAATCTTCAAAAGAAGTTACTTTATCATTTTAAACGTTCTTCCAAATAAGACAATAAAATTTTTTTGACGTTACAGGCACTTTGAAAGCTAACAAACATTTACTAATTTTAACTGCCTCATAAAGAAGAGCATAAAGATTTGTTGAAAAGTTCAACAGACGACGAAAATTTGGAGCGTCCATAACTAATTAGCTACCATATCCTTTTTGTTTTGCACATGATGATTTCCCGTCGTCGTCTACACATTGATTGATGACCTAAATATATTTGTTCTCTAACTTCTTATTAGGTCCACCAGTGAAACCGTATTGTCGTCAGTTTTACAACTTGTTTCACCCGTTTGATCCCCTATCGTCTCGTATCGAGCCTCTAATCTTGCCCAAGTTCTCTCAGGTGCCTCCTGTGAGTGTCCCTCGCTACCAAAAGTTTCCCCTGGGGGACGGGGCCAGTAACGATGTTATATCGTGCATCGCAACGCAACATGAGTTATTTAGCGAGGAGACAGAAAGTGCCGAGAAAAAGAAAGTCGAGCGACAACGGAGCGACATGAGCACGAGTAGTGTGATGTCTTGCGACATGTGTAGCCCCATCTCCGAGAGTGTCAGCAAAGGTTAGTAGTGGATTGCTTTTGATTCGATCGGGGGGGGGGGGGGGGGTGGTAGTTCAGCGAATGTTCCGCCCTCCGCCAATTATCTAAGATACACAAGTATATATATACAGCCAAAAATAGCACAAGTTATTAAAGCACAATTTGTTACGCTTGTTTGTTCTTATTTGATCTATAAGACTCGTTTCTCCACTTATTGGTATTCATTCGATCCCAAGACCGTAAGAAGAGGGGTGTTTCGCTCACCGAAAGGGGGGCGCAGGCCCCCCTACTTCCTACGGCCATATTCGATCCACCCCAGGTTTCCTTCACTGATCGACGCTAAAAATAACAAATGACTTCCCTGGGGTTTTACTTCTCATTAATCATTTGTTTGACTATACATGAACGATCGTCAAGCTCATATCCTAAGATAAAGTCCACGACCGGAATCGAACCTGCAACCTTCTGATTGCCGGTGAGACGCTCTAACCATTGAGCTACCGAGACTCGGAAGAAGAAGACGCAATCAGAAGGTTACAGGTTCGATTCCTATCCGGGACTCGTTAATAAAATTATATTTTTTCTGAGGATATGAGCTTGACGATTGAACCCGCGGTGCATCTGACCACTGAGTTACGGAGGCCGTTGCCGATAGTCTACTAGGCAGTCACGAGTTCCTGTATTATAAATATATTTATACTTGAGTGCGTGAGTAACGAATCAGTACTTCGAAACTGAAATTTTCTATTTTCCAGAGATTTTGTCCAAACTAAGTCAAACTTACCAAACATATTTATCATACAGTAGGAACTAATTTACGGTTTCGTTTCCATGACAACAAGGTCACGTGACTCATTGGCGGCCATTTCGGATGAAAACATAAAACGTTCTTGAGGCACGCGAATATATATAATTTAAACAATTAAACAGCGTAATTTGAAGCAAATATTGATCTAGTTTATAATCAATCTAAGTTGCCAGATTGTATAGCTTTACCGTAAATGGAAACTTTTAGCGAATGATTTTTCCTCTAATTACAATTTCTCTAATATTTTTGTTTGTGCAAATTGATTCCTACCATTCAACTTAACATGATAAAAGTAATTAAAGTTTGCATCAAATTACGCTGTTTAATTGTTTAAATTATATATATTCGCCTGCCTCAAGAACGTTTTAAGTTGTCATCCAATATGGCCGCCAATGAATCACGCGACCTTGTTGTCATGGAAACGAAACCGTAAATTAGTTCCTACTGTATGATAAATATGTTTTATAAGTTTGACTTAATTTGGACAAAATCACTGGAAAATAGAAAATGTCAGTGTCAAAATCAAAAGCCATGCCTTAATACCGCTGAGTGTAAATATCGAAAGTAACATTACTCTGCTGCCAGTGGTTAGAGCGTCCGGTCTAGGTTAGATTATTAATATCTTCTTTTCTCATCAGGCTTACGACATTGGTGGGGCACAGAGAGAATAGACTACGCGTTGTACAACCCGAAAAGTTTACACCAGTTACCGCTGTCCGTACTGTGCCCGCTGTTTCACATCAGCTACTGGGAGTCCAAAGATGTTGTTGCTTTCATGATACGCCAGGTAGAGTGTCATAACAGATCGCGTAACCTATGGCACAGCCGCATCTCGTCGCTCACGGCCGCTGGGGAAGTGGCCGAGTGCGAGAAGAATGAGTCGAGGAGAGCTTATGACGTCATAGCCTCAACAACAACAACAACAATGACCCTTTTGTTGACAATAACAATGACTCTTGTAGTTGTTGAGTCGATGGCGTCATAAGCTCTCCTCGACTCATTCTTCTAGCACTCGGCCACTTTAATGGCGGCGCTCCAAAATACAAACTTCACACGTAAATCAACGAATTTTGAAGTGAAACTCTGCACGATTGCTGATTACCATTATATCTTTGAGATTAGTGAGGTTATGCAATAACCAAGGTTAACAGCTAGGTAACCGCGCGCCGCATACGATCGAGGCAAGCACGTGGTGAGAGGAGCAGGCCTGGAGACTGGCACGAACTGTTGCGCACTCCATTAGCGCACTTGCTTGAATAGCGGTGTCACGCATTATCAAGAGCCCCACGAAATCGCAAACCCACCATCCCTCCCTGTCATCAAATCTACAAAGAACAGTAAGTCAAATTTCCACCAATTTATTGGTGTGAAGGTGTAACCTGTCCCGAGGGGGTGGTCAGTTCAAGATACCACCTGGTTGGATCTTAACCTGAATCCAAGTACCACTACTCGCTCCAGTCCAAGGCCCCCTCGGCCAACAGCTTACAAGTAAGGTGAACGAAAATGTTAATGTAAAAAAAATTAGCAGAAATTTTTTTCATCGGAGAACCACTTTAAGTGAGTGTACTTATTTATTTGGTGCTGTACTGTAGCACATTAAACGCACGGACTTATTCGGTTTGTAATTCACAGTTGAAATAATGCCAGTACCTTTTAGCAACTTTCGTTGTCTTGTAGATTCTTCATTTGAATGTCAGCTGTAGTGTTGATGGATCGTCATCTCACGGCAGACGAGAGCGAAGGTGCTCCTCGTTTCATATTATCACGCCACGTGAGAAATGGCTGAAGAAAAGAACGGCTTATAAGATCAAGGTATAAATAGAATAGGGGTGGAAGGGAAAGTGGAAGGAACGGGAAGGAATGTAAGGGGACGGAGTCAAATGGAGTAAATTGGCAAAGGATAACATGGAATGGGCTTTTTCATGTTCGAGTTTTTTATGTCACAAGAGGCATTCCAAACCAGTTGTCTTTTGTTACTTGCCACAAAAATGCCTCTTGTGACATCATATCCGATAACTTTAACAGCAAAAATGTCCACGGAGATGAAATTTTCAGCTGACAAGATATATTATGATTTTATTCAGGAAGACACAAAAAAATCTCCAAACGTGAGATAGGCATTTTAAGGTGGAATTGTATCCTAACTCATTTTGCATTTGGATGAAATATTGAAAAATAACACTTTTTACTCTAGGCAAAATACAAATGAAGATCATATTAAAGATCTTACTGATTTTTGTTTATTCCCAATGTTTTCAGCATTCCTATAAATTTAGTTAAGAAGATATGGCTATTTGAAGTTGAACATTTGTGGATTTTGACGCCATATTTGTTTTGAAAATATGACGTCACTGAGTGATTCTTTATCGGCAGTGGAGTTGTTTTGATGGCGATCACATAGTGATAGCTGTTGTGAATGCTGTTTGGAGGAAAATTAGTCAAAATAAACTATTTAATTTCTCATGCGGGAAACAAATATGAGAAACAAATATGGCGTCGAAATTGGACATACTCCCCAACTTCAATATCTTCTTAACTAAATTGATAGGAATGCCGAAACTTTGGAAATAAACTAAAGTCAGTAAGATCTTTCACAAGAACTCCATTTGTATTTTGGCTGGAGTATACCTTTAATCTATTGAAGTGGGGTTGTTCTGGTTTTAGGTTCAAACACCGCGTATAATATTAAAAGCACCGAATACAATGACGAAAGAACCGATTATCATGAAAATTGATCACTTAAAGTGTCTATCCGGAGTTTGGGGATTTTACATATTCGTAATATTTGGGTTCTTACCATGAAGAAATGTATAAATATATCTTGTCGTTCGACAATTTCATCTTCATGCCTTTTATCCCTGCTAAAGTTGATTTACTATTCACAGGAAATGACGTCAAAGGAGGGACACGTTGCACACTAATTCAACAGTGAAATACAAAGAAAGTTTGGCTCTGAACTTTAAGGGTGTTTAGACGTATTTCGATTTGCAGACCTTATATCCGTTGCTAAGGAAGCTTAGAATTGACAAAATTTGCCATAGAATTTCACAGTTTTAAGAATCCATCAAGACAGTGTGTATGTAGTATATGTGAACAAAACTCTTTCGTTTGGTAATGTCATATGATGACGTCATCGAAATACGAAAATTAGACTATATTAATCTTCGAAGGTTTTTAAGAAAAATTATTTTTTTACATGTGATTAGAATCTTGGCGGTTACCTTCATAAAAGTACGTATGGATTTTAAGAATTTTTAAAAATTAGCCGAGATATCGGATTTTTAAGGTCGATAATGAGTGCGTGTAGTAATTAACTTGGAATAAAACTCATCGAACTGTAGTCGCTGTAGACACACGCGCCATGGTTTTGCTTTTTGCAGAATCAATGTGCAATGTTTTTGCGTGTCCTTACTTTGACGTCATTTCCTCTGAATAGTAAATCACTTTAACAAGAGGAAAAGGTATGAAGATGAAATTTTCGCACGACAAGATATTTTACAATTCTTCTCAAGAGATTCCAAAGATCACAAATATACAAAATCCCCAAACCACGGATAGGCATTTTAAGACAGTCATCGCTTCCAATACATACATGTAATATTTGCTTTATAGTTATCAAAGAGAATCAGAGCTAAATTTTGAGAGGTTTAAACGTTGTTTCAGTTCCGATGTATCCCCAGATAGGACGATAACCGTAGCTACCTCTTATTGTTTTACCATTATGTAGAATTTAGCTTCAAATCATCGAGCCAACGACGCCATAGCACTGGAAGGTTCCCCTCAAACAATTACAGCACGTTTCACGTACGGACCGTTCGATGTCGCTGCGCTAACTGGAGAGAAGGTAAGTTTTGAAGTGATTCTCCGATGACAAAAGACGCCTATTATCAAATGATCTTTAAGGGTGTTCGAACGTGTTTCGATTAGCAGACCT